>CM073772.1:32289106-32489106 GCA_037158775.1 Hetaerina titia | reverse complement strand
CTGAATGTTTCTTATGCCGAAGGACTTACTACAGAGGCGGATTCAGATGGAGCGGGTGGGGCAAAGGAACCACGCCCGTCAAGAAGAAATTAAGGAAACCATTTTCTCGTAAAGTTTAAAGGGAACGAATTTCCCTCTTTGATGTCATACAATACACCCTCCTTCCCTCTCTACCTAATATAAAGATTTTGTTTAAAATTTAGCAGTGTTGAATTAATGATAATAACTAATCGAATAAAAAGACAAAAGTTGTTGAAAATATTTTTCGCAAAATTTTTATTTATCACAAATACCTATTGCATCATACTCTTCTGGGTTGTGCCCGTTTCTCGCAAAAATGTTTTATCCAGCCCCGGCTTAGAATTAGTTGAATTTTGCCTACACCTAAATAAAAACCTATCTTCTGGCTGGGAATTGCATTTGGAAACCTTTCTCAAGGAACTTTTCTATCAATACCTATTATAAACTTGTGAGATGACTATACCGCATAAGATGTCACTAATTTATCGCAGGGAAAGTATGAGCATGGAACGACATAATAACTTCAGAAAAGAGATTTAGATTCTGTACTGAGCAGTGCGACACGCGTTTCAACGTTTGTACGCGATCTTCAAGCGTCTAGTTGTGCTTTGGCACTTAAAGATGACGTCCAAATGTTGAAATGCGTAACGCGATGCTCACTCAAGAAACGCTGTGAAATTTCCCAAAGTACATTCATACATTTCAATCCTTTTGATGAAATTTCACAATCAATTTTGAGGCTTTAAATATTGGAAGAGTCGACCAACAGCTAAATTCAATTATGCCATTGGATATAGGCGAGTAATTTGGTTGAGGTAGGACATTCTTAGGAAGGAGGAAGGGGTGGGAAAATCGTGGTGTTGGCAATAGCCTACTCTAATAAAAAGTCACAAATAGGTACACGATTTAGCGCTTCCTCCGACGGATGACAAGCACTCCACATAGTACCCCGAGAAATCCTGCCGCCGGTATTCGAACCCGGTCCTCGAGGTGAGAAGGGATTACACTAGCTGCCGCACCATACCAATACCTAAGTGCTAAGACAATTTAAATAATTAAGAGACAAAAGTGAGTTCAGCAGATCCGAATGAAATGAATGCGGACAAAAAGTGTTCGTCCAAACGACTGAATCGACGAATGAGGATAAAATGGTTAATCTATTTAAGCTTTCTTTCAACTTTTAAGTCAACGATTCCGTATAAACTGTGGGAATGGCTCGAATCGAAGCAGTTAAGCTCTCTGCGAGAGCTCGCACGTCTCGGACCTGCCAAAGGTATCGACACATCATCACTGAGCTGGCCGGAGCTCGGCCCTGCGTAGTACCAGAGCCCCGACGTCTCCCGCGCACATTGGGGAGACCTCGATTTCGCCAACGCCGTGATGAACGACTGTGGCGAATGACACGACATCGACCGTCGAGAATGGCAGCGGGACAAGATCGTCGGGAGAAATGCGTTTGCACGCTGCGGGAAATAATACCTACGCATCGCATCAATGTTCTGCGTATCGACGTAAACATTGTGTCGTCGCCCATCCCCAGAAATCTCTCGCTGCTTCGTTCTCCCTCATCACCGTATCCCATTCATCTCTCACCCTCCCTCCCTGCCCTCCCTCCCTTTCTAACCCCTACCGACCCCTTCCCCTATCCCTACGCCCCCCACACCCATTTCCAAAGCTTCCCCTCGCCTCCCATCCCAACCCCTACCTTTTTACCCTCCCTCCCGGATCCATACGGCACTCCCTAAGAGCAGCGCACCCTTATCTTCGTCAGTTTCCGACTCTCCCCCTCTCCAATATACTACATAAGACCTCCTTCACTCGCTCTCTCTCTCTCTCTCCATAAGAGTGGTCAAACACTCTCTCTCGCTCTTTCTCTCCCTGCTGCCAGAGGTCATGCTCATTCTTTCTCTTCCACGATCCCTCGGCTCCGCTCCGGTCTAAGGTCACCTGAAGTCAACCCTCGTCCCGGCACTCCACGCCGCCAACACCTCACTTTCCCAGTCGAAGAATGAGACCGTCGCCAATGTACTAGGGGACGCATTAGTAGAAAACAAGCAAAGAAATGTTGAAATCATAGAGAAGCTCGGGATGAGAGCAGTGTGTGTATGAATGTAGTCAATATAGGATACGAAAGACCGTATGCTGCTGGTAGAGCTTTATATCCGGAAAAAAAATCAATATTTTTCGTGTCTTTAACTTAGTTTCTCTGCATGATGGAATTGCCGGTCAGCGCTCAAAGATTTAATTTAAAAAAGATATGATTGAATTTCGTACAATTTTGCCGAAAAATTGATTTGGCGTTATGATTTAAGGTTGAATTTTATAATTTTAACCACCATAATGAGCGTAATTGGTATAGCACCCAAGAAAAGATGATGTATTTTCGATTTCATCCTGCTATTTCTGTTCGCCCCGTCCTCCAGACTCCATAACCATAAGTTCAAACTAACCCCGATATTACACCATTAATATTATCACCAATAGATATCGTGAATAGAATGAGCAAGATCTGAAGAGGAAGGATCGCAGGAGGAATCAGTGTATTGAGATACTAATATGAAGGAGTGTTGAAATAATGGTTGACGTGATGTCTCTCAGATCTAAAGGACTCACATCCGTTCATATACTAAGAAATTAAAATATACATTTTTTGTTTAAATAAATTTTTCTGCCGAGGAATAACACAGCAATGTAGAAAGTTGAAATATCGAAGGAGTGTGATACCTTTTGCATTCTCCACGGAGTTTTAAATCCCTCTGTACGTGCAAAATTACGATTACTCGTATTTCGCGTGCGTAGTACATTTTGCCTCTTGAATTCACAAGGTTTATTTAGAGCGCCAGAGTTAAAGTGGCGGTGATAGATTGCTTGACGAGAAGGAAAAGACAAGCAAAAACAATTACTTCGACGGAAGCGGACTTTCAACTGAATGGAGCGTGTTAGGGTGATTGTCCGTGATTGAAGAAGAAATCAAGTTGGGAGGATTTTCCGCTCCAGAAACAAACAATTCATCGGATAAAGTTCCCTTCTCGCAACTTTACCTTTCAAGCGAATCATTCGGGGATTCGAATCTTCAAGAGACAAAACTCGACCAATAATAAATACGGGTCCAAATGTATAACTTGCAGACGGCAAAAAATACGGGCGATGATGATTTGGGAATCTTCTCCTCCCATCCTAAGCCACGACTTAGACTTATATTCTAGAGGGACAGATTCACGCAGACAGAAAATTGGTAACTTTTTCCCCGCAGAAAATTGTAAAAGACTTCTGTGATTAGTCTCTGTTTCCGTATATTTATTATGGTCGAGAAAGACTGCACGGAAAGCAACAAACACAATCAACTGGTTCGAAGTTAATGGAGAAATTCTTGAATGGGTGGGTGATTCATACTAATTTTTCATCGTGGATTGGATAACAGTTCTGAAGTTGGGAAACCTTCGTGAAGGAGAGGAAGAGCTACATTTAGAGGGTTTAGGAAACTAAAAATCCTTAATTATCTCGCCAAAGATTGACCAAATAAGCATAAGTAATAAATCAACCGGAATGCTGATTAAATAGACTTTAACAAAGAAGGTTGGTTGCATAGGAGGAATTTCGCGCCCTTCTTACGGCGTGTGAAGTTCACAGATGATGGTCCAGTTGCATTATTCGTTCCACCGGCCGGTTTCCCATTAATATTTCCTATTCGGAATATCACATTGTTCCGATGAAACCGAGAGGGCCCAGAATCGTTTGGATTTGAACGCGGGCGTCCTGGAATCTGGACAGTTACCGCATTCACACTAAACATTTGGCAAGCACACTCCTTACCAAGAGATAAAAAAATACATCGTTTTTAAGGCTCGAGATTAACCCTTACGCTTTCCTTTATTCTAACGCTTCTTTACTTAAGTTATGTACTACAGTTAAAATTGAGGCATAAATTAGGATATATAAATGCATCAATATTTGCACGACAAATATTGTCACCCATGAATTTGTATGCCCATGTTTGGGTAGGGGGAGTTGAAAGGAGAGGGAAATTTGGGACTAAAAAACACGCGAAAATGAGAGTGGATCGATATATAATTACAAACAATGGTGTATTCGAACACGATTAAGTTTCGAGGAAATTCAAGCGCTAGGGCCTTTCTCCTCATAGGAAACCCACCGCAGGATAACATCCTCTCGAGAAGTGTGCAGCGGTAATTCAGCGAGGCAGAAGCTTAAGATTAGATGAATGGATTTCTGGTATGCACGCTACTGTGGTGTGAGAGAGGCAGATAGTTCATCGCTTAGCTATTCGAAGGACCCTCTGCAAGGTAACCGAATGAACGGAATGTCGACGTCCCGAACTCGGGGAACAGTCTGTCGCTACGTTTCCGAGTTCACGCGATTCTCACTCCTCTCCATCCTTAGAGACACAAACCAAAGGTATTATTAGGACAGGGAAGGGGGTGTTGGTTGAAATTAAATTAGACCATCCCCGTGGGTTCCCTTACCGCAGGCCCATACCCTCTTTGCCAACGAGGGAATGGAATTTGTCGCACCGCTGGCGGCGGGGCGGGGAGATAAGTGCATAGACGTGGAATCAGGCTCGATGTTGCCCTACTCAGCCACTCGTACGCTTGTCACGGCATGTGCCATCTGATTCTCTAAAAGCCCAAAATCGGAAAAAGGACGAATAATGAAAACCTTATGTTTAAGTTAATCGCGTAGCAGCGTTCAATCAAGTCGAGTTCTGCTTCATAAAAAAATAAATCTTCAACACGTCTCGCAAATGAAGCTCAATTTTAACATTAAAAGCGTTTGAAAGAAAGAAATATTTTGGGACCAAATCGAAAAAGAAAGAAAAAAAGAAAGAGATCGCGAAAAAATGAAATGCGATGTTTGCTCTGTGTACCTCCCGATCGCTGGACGCGTGGAACCAATTTCAAACACGAAAGGATCAAAAGTCAACGGTTGCAATTTCACCGGACTGGAGGCGAAACTCAAATCCCTCGGTTATATCACTCCGGAAGAGTAAAAGAGACATCGCCCCGAAAATTTCCGAGCTTAAATAGAGTGTTTTTCTTTTTTTTTTATCATTCGGTCGTGTACTTTCCATCTCCCCACTTAAACGAACAAGCCTGGGGTGTCCCCGGAGAGAGGACGAGGGACGGAATATTTCCGACTCCCGCGCGAGGGAGCCTCTGATATGCAGCTTTCGCACGCCAATTATCGCCATTGTTACCTCTCCGACTAAAAATTAAAGAAAAAAGAATGAACAAAAATTAAAACAACTGAGAAATGGGCTGCGAAACGGCGTCGACGAATCGAAGCCCGAGTGCACGAGCAATTCATTCTAAAAAGGGTGCGAGAAAGTTAAGATGATAAATAAACGGACGAAAGAGACTGAGGTGCGACAGTGCGCACTCTCTCTCTCGAACACACACACACGCACGCACACAACGTGCAAAAGGCCCTTATCCTCCCCACGACCCCTGCCCAAGTCCACAGAAACTACTACTTCTAGCCCCCTTCTCCCTCAGTCACCCGCCCCACAAACTCACTATCGCACCTCTTCCTTCCCCTGCCGCCCCTACTATGCGCATCCACGATGGCACAACTACCACCCCCCCCCAATCCATCCCCAGAGCTCTCCCACTCCAAACCCACGCGCCACCCTCCCACGTACCCTCTCACAACCGTGCCCCTCTACGCCACTGGGGGGGGGGGGGCGAACCCCTCGCTCCTCGCGTTAGACTCCAAACCCTGACCCCTCTCTCTCTCTCCCTCACAGCCCCTCCAACAACCTCCTCCGTGCCCCCACCTCCCTCTGTAGACGCCGGGCAACACAGTCGCCGGCAATCGATATGAGAGACCTCTCCCTCCCCTCCAACCCCCTCCCCCCCTTCCCCTGCGTGATCACCATTCGAGACGGACCCGCGACTCCCTCCGCCGGCGCACGCCTCGCCCTCATCCTCTGCCACGTCTTACTCCCCCCCCCCCCCCCAGGGCACGCAACGCCCCCTGGCGCGCGCTCGTCGCAAAGAGTGCTCACACGCACGCGTGTGACGGTGCCGCCGGGGTCGTTTCGCGGTGCTCCATCTATCCCCAGACGGTGAGAGAGGTGCACCACCACCGTGGGAGATGACGAAGCGGGTGCGTAGGGTGCGGTTCCGCCCACGCGGAGAAAGCGGATTGTTTATGACCGCAAAGGGAACGAGAGAGAGAGTCGAGAGAGGTTTGGGGCGAACGTCACCCCATCGAGTGGGAGGTTGGATTCGATGGCGGGACGCCCTGGAAATTTCTCGTAACCTGAGACAAGGTTGATGATACGCCGACTGCTGGTAGTACTTGGGGGAATTGTGGCAGGTACGTCAACGCATAGGGAGGACCGAAAATGAAGTCGTTCCAAAACTTATCCGGTTAAAAATTAATGGGGTGGTAAAGTTGGTTAATAAATAAAAGAAAAAAAAATGAACCGAAAGACTAGGATAAAGTTGTGGTTTGTCAGAGGTTATAAAATCAGTGTACTCATTCTGAGAAATGCCTGTGTCTATATAAATAAATTAATATACGGGTATATTTTTATGTATTTATATATATAGTATACACACAGTTCTCCGATAAGTACACTAATTTTAACCTCTGACGAAGGGGACGACCTTTATTCTAGAAAAGCCCATCAAGACATACACATACACAAACACGCATATATATATATATATATATATATATATATATATATATATATATATATATATACATATATGTGTGTGTATGTGTGTGTGTGTGTGTTTTATATATAAGTACAATTGCTCAAGAAATTAATCATAGACCTAGGCATGATTAAAAGACATAAAAGGACACCCAAATTCGATTAAGTATTTCGGTGGCACAACCACCCTTTGTAACGGAAAGAAGTACACACACACACACCCATATATACGTACATATACATAAATGAAGCTTGATCTCCCACGTCCTCTCTCAGCCCTGGTAATACTCTCAGCCAGATGGCGGAGAGCGTAGTCACGGCAAATAAAAATGATATGTATCATTTTCCTACAGTTTAAATGTCCATGTATCACATCTGTTATTTAACTCAAAGTGAGGCACACATTCATTTCTATATATTTTTGTTTAAAAAACTAACATACCCTATTATACAGATATACCCATTAAGACATTCACAAGTTTTTCATCCGGAGTAAAAGAAGACAAAGAATCTCATCTTTAATTATTTTAGGAACCAACCTCTTCTTTCGTACCATTCATATTTTTCACACTAATCCATCATTGTCTAGCTCTTCCGCACCTTTCGAATACGTACATCATTTCATGAATACTCATCTGTTACTTAAACTTCTAATAATCCTCGAGCTGAAAATATTTTATATGCAAAAAATAACCCCAAGTGACAGATGTTGCGGGACCTGAAGGTGGTCCTTTATTCGCACGAAGACTGGGAGCAATACACACGTACGCACAATTATTTATTCACACACGTGCTCTCAGCGAAAACCTCCAGGTACCCTTTAGATTCAGGATAAATTTCCCGTGGTGTGGGTTCCTACCTCTAGGATCCTGGTTCAAATCCCGAGGGTGAAAAATTCCCCAGCAGTCCCTAATTGTCCGGAAAGGGCGCGGCATCCTATCCGCCGGATGCTAAACTGCGGGGAACACTTTGGCACGTTTCTTTGGGCCAGCATGCAGATTCGGGCCTAGGGATTCCCTTTCGCTCCCTTCAGAATCCTCCTTAACCCACCAATCACCCGCCCTCCAATCCCTTGCGGCGCAAACGACCTCCGTCCACGACCGCCTCCTACTTCTCCTCCCCCCCTTCTCCCCTCTGCGGAAACAAATAACTCCGATATCGACGAGGATGTTCCCCGGCGATGGGAAAGGGAGATTAATGGAGCGGGAGCGGAGCCGTGGGTCTCCGGGGGGGAGAGTCTCCAGGTTCCAATACGATGGAGGATCGACATCCTGATAGCCATCTGGAAATGTGGGAGTTGGGTCGCGACCGCTGCCCAGAGAGATCCCGTCCCATTCCCCGCCGCGAGACCAGACAACGCCGACGCCGCGTGTCACATGCGTTCACACAGCTTCACTGTTGCCGCCAACCGCCGCGCCGCTGACGAACGATAGGGACATGTGATAATGGCACGGGTGACAATGGCATCGAGGGAAATGCGGACAAAAATAAGAGATATACGGAACATTTCACAAAGACCTGGAACGAGCCGAGCTATCTGCGTATCTGCATTCGTGAAACCTGGCCGTATCGGATGATTGGTGGGGGGGAACACTTGGTGGTGAAAACATTTGAAGTGTCATTCCGCACGATTGTGACGCATTTTGAAACACCCGCTTCGAGAACATCTGAGCAAGAGCGGGAAGATTAAATTTTCGTATTGACCAAAATGGAAAGCCGCCCCCCTATCAGTCAAAAACTGTGTCGAATGAACAGAAATGGTCGCACGATTGACACAAAAACCTATGATGACATCTAATCCAAGAGTACAACTTTTTAAGACTATTGACCAACGGGAAAAGTACAAATATTCCGATATCAATCCGTACGAATAAACATTAATCGGCATCTAATTGGAGGGAGTGGTATAGTCACCATTATTATTATTATTATTATTAGGTAATCTACCGGTTAAGGTAGGTTTTCGGATGGACATAACTATCAAATAAATATTTTGTGACTCCTAAGAAAACCTATAGTCACCATCGAGACTTCAAAATATAACTTCAGCCAAACACAATAGGTTTGTACTTCAATGCGGGGGCAAAATTTGTACAGATTAAGGGACCTATCTCCGTCACATTTTACAGTATTTTTTAGAGTGAGCTTTCTGTCTTTATGCAGCACATCGTCAAATCGTTGAAATGCCTTAAGAACTGGATCCTACTCCGAAAATTTCATCGTGAGTATATGTGCTGATTCCTGCACAAGATGAAATGATCATTATAAACACCAATTAAAACACAACGGGGAATAGATATAAAGGCTCGCATCGAGATTTCGTACCCGTTTAATGTCATATTTGTTAAAGAGAATCTCTCAGGAGTGAGACGATCGCACTTTACTTCCGTTTCATTGTGACATGCACATGATGGAAATTTCCAAGAATTACTCCAATCAAAGAAGTTAAAATGATTCAGCCATTGCGGCATCTAAACATTCAATTGTAAATAAAATAATGATTTATTTATTAGACAGCTTTAGACTCCAAAGAAAATGGGGAGAGCTGAAAGCAAGCTTCACTCCACTGATATCTTCCCGAGATTTCAACATAAGAACGAAAAGAAGAAATTGGAAGGGTGGAGGAGGCCGAGTACTGAGCATTCAATGAAACGCACATGTATGTACCCTAGATATACATGCTAATATTTGCTTACCCACATGGTAATGGCATCCTGAGCTCGAAAATGCCATAATAACTGAAATTATACCTAATTAACTGAATTCCTTTGTTCTTTGCAAAGCCTCTGGCTTGTGTTTTGTGTAAGGGTTTTATGCACCAGATAAATTAACCCGTGGTGGTTGAAGGAGTGAGACGTAAAGAGATAAAGACAAATAGTGAGAGAAAGAAGGAAGAGAGAGAAAGAGAGAAATGATGAAAGAAGAAGAATAAAGAGAGATAAAGAGGGGTTGAAAAGAGAAGAGGAAGGAAGAATGGAATAAGAAGAGAGTGCTAGGGGTGAAGGAAGAAGAGAAACAGAGAGCGGAAGAATATATGAAAGAAAAAGGAAAGAGAGAGGGATAAAGAAAAGATGAAAGAAAAAGGGAGAGATAAAGACTGAATGAAAGAAAAATAAAGAGATAAAGAATGGGTGAAAGAAGAAAGAAAAGAGAGATATGAACAAGGGATGAAAGAAGAAGAAAAAAGGGGATGAAAGGAAGAAGAAAAAGAGATAAAAGAAGGGTGAAAGATGAAGAGAAAGAAAGGGCAAAGAAGCAGGGAGAAAAGTGAGTAGTAAGGAGAAAGTACGTAGAGCAGAGTGAAAAAAAGTTACCGAAAAACAGAGAGACCGAGAAGGATGACGTTAGAGAGAAATGCAGAGAACAAGAGCCGAGCGAGAAGAATAAAAGAAATGAATGAGAGAGACATTCAGAGAGGGATGAAGAGAGAGAAATTGAGATAATGAGAGAGAAAAAGATAGCGAGGGAAAGGGGGGAGTAAGAGAGGGGAACACATACGAAAAGAGGGGAAAGGACCCGCAAGAAGGGAAGCGTCTTCGGATGGAAATAATTGCATCATTATGGGAAGGGAATCTGTGTTTACACCGCGCTGTTTCCCCGGGACCATTATTTTTTTTGTATTCTGCGAAGACCCTCGTGTCTTTAACGACGAGCAATTATTCAAGATCAGCACCAACTGCCGAATGAGTGAGGGTGGACCGATTCCGGCGGCTCGGGGAAAAGTTACACAAAAGGGGGGGTCGCGAAAAACCCCGGTTTTTGGAGAGTTAAAAAGAGTTCGAAAGTCCATGACCTACATCCGGTCTGAATCGAATTCGCCGACACTCATTGCAGAGACACTCCGGAGGCGTTGTTTCGGAACCATCGCCACAAATTCTCTCCAAACTCCCAACATTTACTTAACATTTTTCGGTGCTAGAAAATGAAATGGAGAGAGAGAGAGAGAGATCGCTCATGGGAGCTTCACAAGTCCGTCGTCCCTTAATTTGATCGAATGGACTCTCACCTGTGTTCACCCGGCTCCCTCGAAATTGATTGACGGGGAAAGAACGCGGGAAGCGTGTGGTTTTGCACGCTACATTATTTCGAGAACATTATTTATATATGGCAAAGTGGGCGGCCCGACAGGCACTCGCTTAAATCACTCGGATGTCGGAATATTACGACAGGCGGGAATGAAGAGGGGAAGAAAAATGATAGCGTGGAACGATAATAATATTTCTCTCCCGGCTCTCGTGGTCGTTTTCAACAACCCTCGGTCGTTATTAATCGCGTTCAGCTCGGACGCGGCTCGCAGTTGCATTAAAAGGTAAGGGATCCCACCATTTTAGAGCATTCCACCGGTATTTTTATTATGCGAAGAATTTGAAACAATAATTGAAAATTAAATACGGAAAAGTATAAATTAGTACCCAATGGCCAATCTGTGATACCTTAATTAATATCTAGAGAAAAAGCATGCACACACTTTATGCTCGGGCAGCAAAGTATTCTAGTTTCAAATTCGTCAAGAATGGTTATACACGTATTTCCTATTTGAAGATATTGTATTGAATATTTTTGTATAATAAATATTATCAATATGTGTATTGAGTCAGAGGATTGGTTTATGGAAGCACTCCAAACTGACTTGTTCCCCGTCAATCTCTTCATCCCCTCATAGCTTCCCTGCACCGACATTTTACATTACCAGTCTCTCATTTCCTGGCCTCCTCTGTAAATATTTTCCTCTATCTTTGCCTAAGTTGTGGTCGTCAGTAAGCTCAAGGGACTCAGACCGTGTCCAATTAGTTTACCTCGTCTTCTTGCGAGCGTCCTCCATTGGCTTCTCTCTTCACCCACTCTTCAAAGTACAGATTCATTTGTTACTCATATTATGAGACCATAAAGACAGTATTCAACCCGAAGGTTGGTTTGGTAGGCGATGGTAGATTTCAGTACTAAGCCCGACGGCGTGCGAAATTCACACATCAGGGTATGGGGGGCAGTTCGTTTCCCTGTGCCGGTTATGGGTTCTGGTACCCGAAAAATCACATAGCTTGGGTGGATCTGCAGGTGCCCAGAGTGCCTTGCCCGGGAATTGAACCTGGGACCCTCCGGTCAGTGGTCCAACGTTATACCCCCTGGACTATCGCGACCCACTAAAATAAAAATATTTTCTTTATTATATATATATATATATATGTGTGTATATATATATATATATATATATATATATATATATATATATATATATATATATATATATATATATGTATAATCTTGAAAATGACGCTCTCCGGCGACGCACAAACACACAAACACTAAGATAATAAATATTACACACACAGAAATATAAAAGAAGGACACTTACAGTAGATATTTACGTTTCGACGGCACGGCCGTCGTCATCAGCATCTGATGTAGTGTTTGTGTGTATGTATGTATATATATATATATATATATATATATATATATATATATATATATATAACTTATGCAACACACAGCACGAGAACACATAACAAGAACACTCACAATAAAATCTTGATAATTTCGACACACTCGAACTCCGTCTTCTTCGGAAGATAAGATATGACTGAGTGTATATATATATATGTCTGAGAACTAATATATATATATATATATAAATGTATATATATTATTCATTATATATTTTTACACAATGATATTAAGGAATCTACACTTTAAACCATATTTTCCTTATCAAATAACAATTTTCGGAAACTTAAATTCGCAAGGATATGTTAAAAAATGCATGAAATTTTTATTTTCAAATACTAAAAGCAAAGCCGGCGTTATTTTCAGAGCAAACATTTTGAACTATTACGGGCGCTACCGAGAAATTAACGTCGCAGCGTTGTGATGTCTCCGGGGAATTGCCATTTGACGATGGCATTTCTTCAAAGCCGGTCACCATTTGCATATTTCATTTGCGAATCCTGGAAACACATTAAGTATATTTGAGAGAGAGAGAGAGAGAGAAAAAAAATAGGATTACCTACAATTAAAAAAAAACGAATTTATGAAAAAGGAGGACTTTTTGAAGCGGTTTATTTCTTGTGAGATTTTAATATAAGCTAGGGGTAACTGGGTTCAGCTATTATATCGAAATTATCATTTATTGGGATTCCCGCTACAAAGGAGGAGGAAGGAACTAACAGAAACTTAAAAATATCTCAGTGCCCGAGGTGGGGCTTGAACGCGCGGATCCTTTAGGATTCGCAGGTGAGCATATAATCCACCAGATTAACTCGGCGGTCGGATAAATATTTTGGCCGATAGATTAACAAAACGATTTCGGGAAACCTGAACGGATGATCCAAACGATGCAATTAACGTCGGCCGCAGATTTTCGGCGAAATTTTCGAGCTCCATTCCGGAAGAGTGATTGTGCGACAGTGTGGGCGAAATTGGACCCATCTGCTTTAATTAATTTTTCTGTTTTCGGCACAGAACGAAAAGAGGCACCAGAGGAGGAGGCGAGAGGATAGAAGAGGATAATCTCGCTCGAAAAAGCTTGACAAATCAACGTAACATGGAAGATGATATACCATGTGGTTTTGAAAAGAGAAAAATAAAACATTGCGAAAGAATTACAGGAATTATAGTATTCATAAGTGATGAATAATTTATCAACACAGAATAAACAAAGTATTCAAAATGAGGTAAAAAGTAGGACGCATGAACGACGCGAATGTGACAAAAATGACGATATACTTTTCTCTTGGATATACCTTCAAATACAAGTGAATATAGTATTATTCAAAACAAAGAGTAGCAAATCCATACCAATACCAGAAAAATTGGATGAAATTGGTGGTTGCACGAAGAGAACAGAGTAGTATTTACATTTAAACGAAAACATTAATTCAATTTCATGAAATGGATACATAAAATTGGGAGGTAAATATTCTTAGTTAGTCAAAAAATGTGCTATCTAATTCCAGTTTGGAAACTATGAAAGAGGTTATTGGATTTATTAAAATGAATGTTATACGTGAAAAAAAGTGACGCAAAAACTACAACCATCACTTACTGCCGAGCTTTAGAGCACGCCAAAATCATTTCCAGCAAACACGAAGGAAAGAAGTATCGTATAGGTAAGGTAAACAAAATAAGCGGTAAAAATTATGCAGAAACTCTCTGGAAAAAATCTCTATCGATTATCTTCAGCATTGTAAGAATACTCGTACGTTATTTACCACAGGATTAACTTGCACAACATCTCTAAGATCTATTGGTATTTTTCAATCTCTTCATTCCTTCTTATTTAGTTTTGTTCAAGCTTCCTGCCATTTTACTCCATTCATTTCTGGATATAATTTCAGTCAATACGTTCTCGAATAAGGCTAAAGTATGCATGCTGAAGTGAAAACACGCTCCAAACTCTGCCCAATTTTTTCCCCGACCGACCAGTCCATGGAAGCCTCTCTTCAAATATCCTTTAAAAGCACATTTCCATTAGCCACTCGAGTTATTGATTTGACCACGATCGTTTATTCCATCACTTCTTTCGGGTTACACACCGACCATGCCCTAGAATCCTTTATTACGAATCCCACATAGCGTAATTCAATCATAATATGCACCACTGATATGCATAATATTACTAATGTGTAATAACAATATGAACTAATTTTTAATCCCTAAAATAGTATCAAGATTTGTTAAATCATCATCATTAGTCTACACTTTCCGCGAATTGGTTGTCAAATATGTCTCTTGTTTTTCTCAGAGTAAGTAATAACGACTCGGCTATTTGTTACGCTTGCATGATCATAGGAACGATCATCAATCCTTTGTTGACTTGGCATGTTGACTCTACCATCATGGTCCCGTTTCCCTTAGATACGAGTCTTTATATAAACTCTCAAATGTACGTACAGTGGAATAAAGACAAGGAAAAAATCTACTACACTTTACTCCGCAGATTCGAATCAAAAGGACTTGTACAATTGTACATTTGAGAAGCGTTCCAGAGGACCTACATCTCCACGTGCCTTTATCGTGTTCACTTCTTCCATAATCCGAATCATATTCCACATATCAGGTCTTCTTTCACTGTGGTTCATAAATTGCATTTTCCTCCTACAACTTTTTATAGAGAGCTACTCTACTAAATGTATACTTCTTGAGTTCATCTTCTCTCTGTCATAATCCATTTTATATCTTCCTCCTCCAATTTCCTTTGTGATTTAACTGGTTGGTGGTCGGCTTGATTGCTGCCTGGATTGTTCGTTTGATTTGTATTGGAGGTCTTCGACAGAAGCCCTGGGTTCTAAAACCTCTTGGTTCATTATGCCAACCCATGTTTTATCCTCCCTGATGCATGCAGACAGGGGACCTGAGCAACACGGTATAGACATGGAGGTCACCCATTCAATCTCCATCCTGACCCTATATTGCTTGATTTTGGTGATCTAATGGGAACGTCAATGTGACTAGGACCTTACTCAATTTAGGTGGTCAGTCAGCTAACAAAAGACCGCACATAGGCTTGTTCCGATGCCATCTTTCCCTCATCCACGAATTCGTATTATAACCACACCGTATGTAAACGCCATTACTCCGCGTCTCTTCCTCTTCCTCAGGCCTCTTCCCAACGGCCACGAAGCGCGGACTTGTCCATTCATCGGGTAATAGAGTAGTTATTAAGGGAGACGACCGACAACTGAGGTAATTTCCCTCATTAGGGATAGCCGGGTATTTTCGCACGAGTAGGATAGGGTGAAAAGAAACCTGGCGACGGCATTAGCCAACCGTTAACGAGAGGCACGAAGGGGTCCACATTTTAACATCCCATTCGATGAACTGAGTATCCCATTTCAAGCGCTATTTGTGCAGCACTCCGAAAGTGGATCGGGATACCACTGAAATTCCCTCGAGAGATCGGTATGGTGCGGTGGAAAATTGACTGGATTCCCACCCAGAGGACACGGGTTCGAATACAGTAGGGGTAGGGTTCTTCAGTGGTATCCCGATCCCTGTTCGAAGTGTCTTGTGAAGAGCATTTCATGAAGAGTATGCCGTTCGTCGGCTGGAACGTTAAATTGTGTTCAAAGCGTGAACCATTGACGTCCTCCTTGAAGGGTTGGTCTTATTATACCATCGCCGAATTTCTCTTCAATCTTCTACCTCTATTCCCTGAACATCCAACCCCTATCAATTTACCCTCTTGACCCTAATGGCGAAAATGACCCCAGCTTACCCTCCCCAAATTACTACTACTGGTAACACCGATCCCTCGGGGTGTGAAACCAGTACATTATCCAACCGCTACAACCCGATCCCCGTCAATCCTTCGATCCCTCCATTTCATCTTCATCATTTTCCAGTGGAGCCGCCATCACATTTCCATCGCCTCCGCACCATCTTCCCTCCGATTTTTTCCCCCTCAGTCCCTTCCTCGCTCCCTTGGAAGAAGTGCGATCCATACTTTTGCCCGTCTCCGAGAAGTGCTTTCTTATCTCTCGTCTGGAATTTTTACGTGTCGTGACTGGTGGATTTTCCTCCTCGAAGAGAGATTTTTCTTCTCGACCTGTGCCATTCCGCCGCGATCGACAAAGCCGTCGCGAGAGGGAGAGAGAGAGGGAGGGAAAGAGATAAGAGCGAGAAAAAAAATGGGTGCGGAGTTCGGGAGAGCGTCGGGAATGCAGTCGGCTAGGTGTATCTGCAGCGGGGAGGATTCGGGGACCACTCGATAAGCGTGTGTGCGGGGGAGGACCTTCCACCTTCTCTACTCCCCTCAAAACTCCCCCGCTCTCTCCCCCTCCCACCCCGTCGAGTGGGGACACGGGCTACCTCCGGGAGGCGGCATTGCGGTCGACACACACACACACAGTGTTAAACTCTACGAATTGAAAAATAGAGATGATGAGAGGTTAATTCTCTTGATAATTGTTTGTCAAAATTGATTTAGAAACGTGAATTCAACAATTATTTAACCAATCCAATCAGTGTCGATCTACGAGGGTATTCCACTAATCCACCATGAGGGCTGAGACTTATCGGAACGCAGTTAAATGTTACGTATCTTTACGAAAATAAGAGTGGTAAAATGATGAACAGGTGATAACATACGTAATAACACTAAGAAATTAAGACAGGAATTACCATGTGCGCATTAAATTAGAGGGAGGGAAGCAGAGAGAGAGAACGAGAACATCATTATCTTAACAATTCTATGACGAAATTCATATTCGAAATGAAAATTCAATACTCAACCTACTTCGTAAGCCCCATGTGTGGGGAGGTTCACCACGTATGTATTCTTTTAAGCTCCCTGGATGTTTGAGATCGATCAGAATGCAGCTAAACCTGCACACGTCTGTGTAGGGCAGATGGAATGGAAAAATGAACATTGGATGCCATACGAATTAGCGCTAAGAGGTGAAGAGAGGGTTATGGATATGCGCGCAGCAATATACATATGGAAAAAAATGAACTCAACTTTGGTGCTGCGGTCTCTTCAGTTGAGTACCCCTGGTGTACGATATTTGTGTGGGACCTTAAATCCCTCGGGAAAATTTGGACGAGTTAGAAAACAGAATATGGTGAAGATGTATGGCGCGAAACCCAAAGAATAACATTGGCTCCTGATAATAATTATTATAATGAGGCACATCCAAACGCAGGCACACACACACAGAAATGTGAACAAAGAACTCTCTCGACTCGCGATGCACTCTTCCCCATCCTTTCCCTCCTTCTTCGAGAGCTCCTCCGATTCATCGACCTCTTCACCCCCGCCGTTTCGAAAGCACTTGGGTCCCATTTATTTTTCTGGCTCCCCCTCCCCGCCCCAAACAAATCCCAACTCGCCACCCGAGCAGTTAGTTTGTTGGTGCACGCTCGGAAATTTCTCGCGTCAATATTTTCCCTCCCATTCGCTTTCCTGCTTAAAGAATTCGGCAACACCGCTATCAACAGCGGCCATGCAATCGTGGGGGATTAAATCAGTGCGGGTTGGGGTGGGGGAGAGGGGTGATAGCTTTGGAAAACACGGTGGTGGGTTTAGTTCGAGGCAAATCACCAGGTTAGTCAGTAAAGGGGTGGGTGTTTGGGGTTCATTGATGGGGGAGATCATATTTCACGACTGACAAAATTATTTGACAACATATTTGCTTTCTGATACATCGAAATGAAAATCTATAGTTGTGAAAAAAATATCTAAATCGTAAAAAAATTCTTTTTAATTATTAATTGACATCGCGCTAAATATCCTGGTTTCCTGTAAAATGGAAATCATATCCCTAAGACAAACGGGGGTCGTCCCAAACAGCGAGTATTGTGTCTCACCAGATAACTAGCCTGTTTTGGAGAACACGGGTCTCTCTACAGGGCCTGTTTCGAAAATGAGTATTCTTTGTCAACTCAAAAGACGTCTACCACAATGAGAACGCGATAATGCGTCGTACTTTCCTCGTGTCTTCCTCGTTAATATCTTCCTCGTGACCGAATACCTGGCCAAGCACAAAGTGACAAGCCTGCGTCAACCACCCTACAGCCCCGATATTTCACCACCGAACTTCCTTTTGTTCCCAAGAATAAAAAGGAGTTTGAAAGGTAAGCAGTTCGGAACTCTGAGTGACGTCAATGACCCGTGATGAGGCGCGACGACTTTCAAGAAGCGTACCGCGACTGGAAGAGGCACTGGTATCGTGGTGTCAATGCATAAGGGTGCTACTTTGAAGGATTTTAGTAATTTGTACATTGATCTGCAATATTATCTCCCCTAAAATTATTCTAATTATTTTTGGAACAAACATACATCACATTCCAAAACACTGCGGGAAAAACCGCGACGGTAACTTTTAACGGAGTCATACGCAATTGGCGAATTACAATGCAACACTTTCAGAGTGTAAAAATCATTCGAATCTTGGTCAAGGCGAATGATTTTTTGACTCTGAAATTTTTGCATTGTAAGATATAAATGCGGGTCGCGGTGGTCCAGTGGGTAGAGCGTTGGACTGCTGACCGGAGGGTCCCGGGTTCGATTCCCGGACAAGGCATTTGCCCTGCAACTCCACCAAAGCTAGTTGATTTTTCCAGTACCAGATCTTCCTGGGAAACCATAACCGGCACAGGGAAAGGAACTGGCCCCCCTATCCTTGTGTGTGAATATTCACACGCCGTCGGGCTTGGTACATGGGTGAGCTCTACCATCACCTACTAAACCGACCTTCGGATTGATTAATGTGTTTATGGTTTTTTTTGAAGATATAAATGTATGTTACGACATCAAACTCCGTAAGGAGATGCATAATGCTCGGAGTAGAGTCGAAATCGTCTCAGCGATGCTGAAAATTCTCTTGACTTCTTCCTTCCAAGCTCTCATTTCAGAAGGAGGCCACTTCCTATTTCTATTTACGAATTTTACTGTTAATTAACGTCCATCAGTTAACTTTCAAAATCTCGACGCCAAAGTTCCGCAATATGGCTTTAAAATCTCTAACTTTCACGCTAGTTTTGGATTCTAACATCCAAGTCAGGAGACTTAAGAAGTTCTAAGATGAATAAGTTCAGGTAGTCCCGAGTCCTCAGGAAATCGTCGTTTCCGCGGAAATATATTTCCAACCCTGAAGACTAAAGGGCATAGTATCAGAGCGAAGGGTAATGAAATTGCGAATTTCACGAAAAACATTTATTAACCACCATATTTCTCTGCCGTGCCGCCGACTTTTTTTTCCCCCGCATTATTTCCCTCAAGGTTCTTCACTCGCGGAGCGATAAAGTGGTTTTTATCGCAATGGAGTCCCACAATTTCTCACCGTCTGCGCTACTACTGCCTCCCAACTTCAAAGTGGTCCCTTAAAGAGCAAAATTGGAAGTAATCTCCACCAAACCCTTAATAGTTCTTAAAGGGAATCCAAAAGTATTACGATCAATTTAAAAGTGAGAAAAATTAAAAGTCAGCGGAGAACATTCGCCGAGTTGGAATTAGAATTTGCGTTTAAAGGTTAGGTTGCGGATTTTAACACGGTCGTCGACCCTCCTCATGGCCAAGGAGGATGGGTGGAGTTCAATGTATGAGAAGAGAGAGAGAGGGCGAGAGAAAAGTTTCCTCGTAAACTATTAAACTTGCGGGGTGTGCCAACTCACATTTACCAAGTGACTACTATGTATTCCACCTCGGGGGAATTGAGAATTTCAACTACCCATTCATAAAAAGCAAACGATAATAAATTTGTGCCTAGGGGAAATACGGAAACCTCGGATTACACACTTTTATCGAGCCTTTATGGAGTGGAATACATTCACCAAATTTATAATGACGTTGATATAATACACATTTCACCTCATGAGTTCACCTTGATAAAACCCTCGTCCCTCCCGGTATTTTATTTTGTGAAAAACGAACGTACTATGAAACAACATGGACTGGATATACTATTCATTCATTAAACCTTCGGGTTGAGGGAAAGCAGATGGAAATACACAGTTCATAAAAAATTGATGACGGCCGCTCTGGCGCTTTTCCGTCTGAATATCATCAATGTCAGAACAAAATCAAATTAAAAGCCGTGAGAATAGAATTACACAAAATAAACTACGGTTTTACATGGTGTAAAACTGAAAACGGGTTTTTTTCTTTGTATTCCAATGATTCTAGGCTGAGAAAAATAAAGTAATAGCACTATCCATGAAAACGTTTTAAGAGAATTCCTTCTTATAACTTGATATATGAAGAAATGAGAGCTGGAATATTTTATCACTGTGGCTCAATAATAGTAAAACAAATACCGCCTGCGAATTGTGACATTGGCGGGTGGAACAACTCATGAGGCAGGCGGAATAAACCAAATTTGTGACACCATTCCAAGACAAATCAGCCATTTATTCAGAATTATGTAACGCACGCGATATCCCAGTTATGTAACATAAATTATTTCCATTGATATTAGTTTATTTCTATGAATCAGAGAACAAAATTGATTTGTCCATCGATCTACATTTACACAACACATGTTTTAAAAAGCAAACATTTTAATTGGGTTGTTTCAACACTGCCGTACATTCGATTGATGGCGCCTTCTCTATACGACACAAAGGACCTTGTGTTCGCATTTTTTTATTATTTCCAATACCACCTTCGCTGGAAGAATAATTATGGTGTCATGCAGATTATTAAATATTTTCCGCGGTGATAGAACACTTTTTGAATATCTTCCAAACTCCCGTGTTCACTTTCTAATCACCCTTCTTTCGATTCGTGACCAATAGAATTAAGAAAAACCTTAATATTAACTTATATAAATTTTTGCTAGCGACAGTTAACGCTCGCCAAAATTAATTTATTAACCATAATTCTTCACTCCTGTTTTATCTCCTTTCATTTATTGTTTATTGGCCTGAAGACCATGCATATTGCAAGTTCATATGCTCTATAGGGAAAATAAGTAATTAACAAGCATTTCATAAACATATCCAATGAAATAGTTCACCAGATTTTTTTGTGGAGGATGTTCGTAAATGGCAGTTCCAATTATAATTATTTTAACTCTCACGGATTAATTCGGAGAAGGATGAGGAACTATTCTAACCGCTGAATTTTGCAGCCAGTTGCTAAATGCGGCTTTCTACCGCGAAAGAACGGTTCATTACGTGTCTAAACGTCTTTATCTTCCTGCGGAGAGTGCATAGAGCGAAGTGGCCGTTTTACAACGCACTTTCACCCGTACTGTTCCAGACGCAGCAGCCCTTGAAAGGCAACTTAATGCCAACAAATCGCTGCATGTACCGACCCACATAGGAATTAGAACGAAAATGAAATTCCAAGTACCTACCACCTAACTTGATATCCCCGAGGTCATCAACTCACAATTTCGGACGGAAAGATTTCATTTAACTAATTGAACAACGTGGTGTCCCGGTGGTTTCGAGCGATGTGCTCACTGACCAGAGGGTCTGAGATTAATTCTGGACGACGCCTACCATGTGCAACCCACGCGAGTTGTAGATTTTTCGGGTACAACAGCTTCCTCAGAAACCACAGACAGCACAGAGAAAGGAACTTTCCCTTACCCTGATGTGTCCCCAGCTACACGTCCTTGCGGTGGCCTGAGGGGTATTATGTAGATGTGTGAATTTCACATGCCGAATAGGGCTTAGTACATTGATGAGGTCTACCCTCATCTGGCAAGACAACCTTAAGGTTTTTTTTACTGAGGTATTACGCAATAAGTTAATCGGAATATTTAAGTACTGACTTACCAATGACGAGGGGAAAAATGAGTAAAAGATTTCTTGGTGGATTTGAAAAATTGATACGCGACAGTACGGGTTGGGCGAAGACTTTGTTTCGGAATACTGCGGCTGAATAACCTTCGTGAAAATCTCACATTGCCCTCTCCAAAAACAGCCCTGTTTCCCCTTCCCATCTACCGTCCATCCTCAAACCCTAGGGTACGCCCTGCATTCCAAAACCCCCTGGAATGCGTCCGTGGTCGAGGGGCGTGCCCGTGAGGGGGGAGGGCATGTAATGGGGGGCGGGGGTTAAAGGGAGCTGAGTGGGCTTGGTGAGATACCATACCGGACATTTGCGGAAACAGTGAGGGAGGACGCGGAGAAAATGGCCCCGGCGAGATTGCAAGGGTGTTTGGGGGAAGGGGAGCTCGAACGCGGGATTAGAGCACCACGCACCGACTCCCGGCGATGGGGTTGCGGGGTCCCTTCCTCGTCGCAACCCCCTCCCCGGGTTGACATCCGTATCCACGCCCCACTCTCCTCGACCCACGCAATCCCACACACGTCACAGTCCGGGGATGAGGGAGGGAATGAGACGGTAGAGAATGAGAAGGTGTTTCTGAATGTAAAGTCCGGTCCTCCTCCGCACCCTAACCCCACCCTCACCGCTCACCTCCCCACGCCCTTACTCGGTTGGAATTTGTCGGATGCCCCTAATGGAATCTGGAGAGAGGGTGAGGTCGGGAAGATAGGGGGGGTCCTTGTACGCCGGGTGGGGTGGTGAGTGGGGCTTCTACATGGGGCACGGAGACCGTTTTGCAGGACGTGGCCGTGGAAATCCATGCCGTGTACCTACACCCCGGAGGGCCTTCAACGCCTCGTCCAATTACCAGAGAGATGTCGTTTCGTTCTTCGTCCCGGCGTTCGATCCGCGGCTCGGACAGATAGGCACGGTATGGAGGGGAGGGAGAGAGACGGCGGGGGTGGTTGGGAGAAGGGAAGGAGATGGGAATCCATTAGCGACCGCCGGACGGGCTGTGGAAACGGGGACTAATTTGATAATCTCCTTTGGCAAAGAAAGCATCGTCGCTCAATCGAGAACATGTTTTTTTTTTAATCTTGTTTCGTCGCACACTGAGCTTTCATTATGATCTTTCCTGAATGAGTCGAGCACCGAGTGAACAACCGGTCAATGAACGTAGGGCATTGAAAAAAATCTAATCAATGATTGTCCTAGAACTCCGAACTGTTTCATTAAATTGCCAGATCGTTCCAGACGAAGCCAGGACATAGTTTAAAAGGTTTTCCGTTTATTTTCTAAAACAGCGTGCGAAATATATTATTTAAAGAAACGAAACATTCAACTTGGATTTTACACTTAAAATGTTTATTCTCACAACCTAGGTTTCCTTATAGTGCAACATCATCAGGTCGTGATGTTGTAGTATAGCATCATTAGGTCGTCAGATCATCAGGACCTGATGATGTTATACTATAACGAAACCTAGGTCGTGAGATAAAAAAAAATTTAAGTGGAAAAGTTAAGTTGTTACATTTTTATGTCAATATGAAGATTTTCCACGAAGTTACGCCAGAAACTGTTTCATTTATGAAACATTCAAATTTGACGTGAGCTCGTACTCCTCAGACCGCGTTTCTTTAACCCGTGGGTGTCTATTAAAAACCGTGAAGCAATTACTCGTTTTTATTACGACACGAGACTTACATCCCTTTACCTTTACTTTAACTACTCGACGAAAAATTCTAAACTCTCCATTATGATCATTCCAATAAACAAACGCATTTTAAGGAAAACCAACTTCAAAATTACATCCTTTTGTAGTTGCATATTCATGCCACAATGTGAAACTCTATTTTTACAATTTACGTCCCAATTTCGCGAAAAATACTGGTTGGGTATTTGTTTTTCTCAGGCTTTATAAGAGATAAGCCAAAATCATCAGCTTCCTCCACTTCATTAAAAGTTTTAATCAGGGAAGGGAACAAAAAGTTTTGCGTCCGCCCTTAATTTTTGCGCGCACATTTTGTGAGCAGCCGCCACTGAGATTGGCGAAAGTATCTGGACTAATGCAGAACACAGGAGAAGACTGTCCTGAGAATGTTGTTAAGGACAATGGAACATTTCTCTTTTTTTCTCCGTGTCATTCATCATGCCAATTACATTGTATAATTTGCTAAGAGTCCTTTCATACTAGAGTTCTGCTTCAGGTACTTCAGCGTGTTAGGCTACATTTTGCAATATTATTTCTGCATCTAATCCTTGCATAAATACATCGTTCACTTCGAGTAGCTGGTATTCAATTCTACGTACTGCCAAAACTACTATCCAAAACACCAAGAAAATTCACTGACAGCAGCAATGAAACATCATATTCAACACAATTAACATTTTTTTGAGATTTTAAACATTTACGAAGCCCATTAATTTATATTAAAAGACATTTTTTTACATATTTCTACTTTGCTGACTACCAGATTCAAATTTCATGAAAAGCCTAGAGGACAACATTTTAAAATCAGCCGCAAGAAAATTTACAATACATGCGCCCCATACAGTTCCTTCGATGAATGTTAACGATTTATCACGGTTTTCTTGTTACTATCTGTAACATCATGTTAGTTAATAATGAACTTCAAATCAAAGTCCGTATCATTATAAACTTCGTTATGTTTGGGCTAACGAAACATGAGTGTGAGATAAATAAATCCACGCCACGTAAATCCACAAAAACCTAAACATTGGTAGTCTAACTTCACTCATTTGACCAAATAATACGACTTTTATCTGAAATTTTGGCAAGAATCTTTCAATGTAATGAAAAAATTGATTTGGGATAGATGACAAATGGGAGCTAATAATTTTCCTCCGAAAAGCATATTTCTCCTGCATTTGCACGATCTTCAGAGCAACAAATTATACGATGAAAGAAGATTAAGCAACAGTGGAGAAGGATAGAAATCAAGAATGGGAGTTAATTGATTTTATAAGCTGTGAACAAATTTTAAGTAAAAAACATATTGAATGGTTCGTGGAATAAGGAAAACTCTTGCTATTTTTTCTTGGATTTTAAACTAGCATTCTCATCAGCAAGTTTAAATTATGCTAAGAATAACAGGAAACTTGATCATTGAATCCACTCGCTCCAAAACTTTTCAATATTCGTAACTTGCCTTTCCATTATTCTGCTCTATAATTATCCCTAATTCATAGTCAATAGCGTTTAATTACACTTAGGCTCAGTTTTATGATATTTGGTTAAATTCAAAGGTTAGTTAACGCTGACGTCAACCTTACTTGGAGGTTAACGGTAGATAGAAGTTTTATAAAAGAAATCAGACTGGTCGTAAGGAAATGGTCACTTTAACGAAACGAATGGCAACTTAGGTATGGCGATTCTCAAGCTTCGATAACGTCAAACATAGACAACGAAAATTACGCATAGCAATCACGCATATTTAAAAAGTTGACAGAGAAAGTTTGTAAAGATGAATGCAAAGGGATATGTGAAATTCAACACCGAGGAGCTAATTCCTCCCATCGAATTAATTTCGGAGGAGAAGAAGACATTATAAAATAAGAAAATCGATGCAGTGACGTGGAAAAACAAGGTAAGTATCCGTTTTCTTTGAATTATTTTCTTTACAAGTTAAATACCGACGAATTTCACCGGATTTCTTTTCCTGTTGACGATATCATCTACTTCTACATCCTCTACAAGTTGTACATTCAATGTAACAAGTTAGAACAGATGGTACGTTATAAATATTACAATACCATCATGCACTGCGATCACCCTCTCGTTAACTTACGTAAAACGTTGAAATTCTATCTTTAAGTCGACGAGTACTTTTACTGACGGTTTATTTTTAACTAGTGAATGTTAAACAGATTATTCAGTTAACCAGAGCTTAATAATAAAGTTCAGTTCAACCAGATATTATAACACTAGGCCTTAAGTCTTTCATGACAACAGTGAATGAGTGTTCGGATTACCCACATAGAAACATTACGTCGAGGTGAATGAAATTTATCGACCCAAACCACGCACACTGAACGCCTAGACTAAATGATTCTCGGCAGAAAAACCAATGGTACCGTACTAAAATTTCATTGTGAAAATATGAAAAGTTTACTCATTCAGTGAAAGTATAGATTTTACAGGGCGGTGTTAGTTATTTAGCCCTTGTATTACCATTTAATTGCAAAGCAAATATTAAAGACGACAAGGAGAATGTGATGTGAAAAGCACAACGTCCCAAGGGGGGAATTAGAAAACACCTAAGTCCTAAGTGAAATACCCTTTAGGCGGGAATCGAACTCGCAACCACTGAAATAACAAGTTAGGATAAAAACTCGCTGACAGTGAAGGAGGTGGGAGGGTATAGAGGGAATCCGTCCTTTTCATGAGAAAGATCACTATGAAGGAGAAGAAAGCGTCATATTGTGGATGACCCAGGTTTAAAGAAACTAGGAGCTCGAAGATTACATGCAGTGGAAAACCCATGGATATATAATAATATAAATAATTTTAATGTCAAACTGGCACTGACAGGATCATTTTATCACCGTATGACGTTGTACAACAATTTCCACATCCCAAAAATTATATGATACGCACAGTAATTATCATGTAATATTCAAATCACTAATGTTCGAACACCCCTGAGTCACACCCACTCGTGATGAAATCAGGGCTATGTGTAAACGTTGGAGCATAAAATATGCCTTAGAATAGATTAATACATGTGGATGGTTTGGTTTTTCGTAAATTAGAACCATTAACAAATAAAAACTTAAAAGAGAATCGGAAAATGACTCCGGATGGAAATTGTGACTCTACATGTGACACACTGCGGTGTTTTCATTATCAGAACTCATCTAATGAACATCAAGAGAATGACAAATTGGCTTACACGAGATTTTTTTTCGCATCGAAAAGCGTTCCAAAAACTCGAAAAGGCGTCAAAACCCAAATCCGCATTAATGGGTTTTGGTTGCCATGACTACATTTGAATCGTGATTCGTTTTAAAGGGAATGAACTACTTTCAAATTTTTAAACATTTTAAACGATTTTCACGTGTTTTTCGCATTGGAGCGTTCCTCGACATAAGTCATTTGCCGCGTAGCAAAAACACTCGAAATGGTCCAAGTTGGATTTCGTATCCTGTTAATAATGCACGGGTTATTAAAATTTTGAACGGGAGCGCATTGTTTATCAATTCAAATTTGTATATAGTATATTTTCCGCTGATAAAAAGAAAATAAATACTTTTTTGGCGATGATAAACAAGAATTGTTTAAAATGAAAACAAGATAGCCCAGACCGTAAACGTTACGGTCTTCACTATCTTCTTTTCATTGATTCACGACCGTAGCTATGTTCATTGTACATGCACAAGAATTGTTTAGTCACACGGGAGGTGAAGGTAAAACAAATCGAGTAAAACTATAGAATTACTTATTATTTTCTTCTTTAGTAAATATATTTACGACACAAGATGAATTTTGAATGATAACAAATTCCATCAGTGTGAAATATTCAATGGTATTTCACAGGGATATCTGACTCGATGTGGTGAAAATTATGAATGATGTCTTCGGGTGAATAATTGAAATTATTCGCTCTAACGTTGAAACGTTCCACTTTGTGGAGACACTCCATTATTGAAAAATAACTTGAAAACCGTTTTTAGATGTATGTAAAAAAATAAAAAAAATGAAACCATGACATAGGATTGACAAAGTACCCCCTTTTTTAATATTCAAATAATTTATTATTAAATGAAAGGAATTTTGAAAAGCACTAAATATTAAGAGTGTGAAAAATAAGATGAACTTGGGCACTTCCCATAACGCGGAATAATTCAAAAAAGCCACAACGTGACTGATTGACCCTTTAACTGTCCACGAATTAATTCAAATTTATTACTGAAACGTACGCTTTCAAACCCAACTTTGTCTGGCTCCTCCGCTGGCGAAGAATAAAGGAAAAAAAAATGGTTCGTTAGTTTCACTTAAGGAGAGCTTTTTTGTATCGAAAAGAAAAAAAAATTCTCGAGTCGTGATAATAAAAAACACATTGGCCAGAGTAATAAAAATCTATGAGCGCAAGAGCTGCAACACTATTTTCTTCCTTGGTGCGTACATTCCACATAATTATCCTGAGACAGTAAGTTTCGTAAAAAATTATTTAAGAGTGGAACTATCAAAGTGCATATTTTTTCATCTTCTCTTTCGATATACTTATATGCGACACGGAATTTTTTTTTTTAACATTACTAAATCTCGGGAGGGTGAAATATTCGATGAACTCGGATCGATAATTTCGCAGCCGAGTTCAAAAGTTTACCGTGACCGCCGAGCGTGTGGACCTCTTAACCACGGTGAAATAAAGCCCCTCGTTCCCAGTGGTTTACGTCACACGCTTACTCCTCTACCGCCCACCCCCTCGTTACACCCATCCCACCCACCCAGCCACCCACCCCACATTCAATAAGGGATGTTCGGCCGTGAATTCAACGCCTCCCCCCTCACCCCAGTCCGCCCCGACTCTCCCGCTCACCGCCGCCCCCGCCCGTTCGCGCCAGATTACACCGGGGCACGCAGCAAGGGGTCCTTAACTCGCATTAAGCGTTGGGGCAGGGCATTGCCCGGTCGATAAAATTTGATGGAGAATGTCCGAGCGAGAGAGAGCTCAGCGGGGGTGGACCCCAACGCTTTCGGTAGTCGCGCTCCCTTCACGCACGGATTCGTTCATCGAGGCTCTCTCCCCCTCTCAAACCCCCGGGGAGGTGCTTCCCCATCCCCCCTTCCTCTCCGCAGTGAGGTGGGTTGAAGGGAAGGAGAATCGACGCAGAGAAAAAGGCTCGAAGGAGAGAGGCAATGGATCCGGTCCCCCTGGCTCCCCAAAATTTTTTGATTGATCGGCGAAAGAGGAAGAGAGGGGAAAAAAAGGATAGGAATGGATCTTTATCATTTTTTTCTATTTGAGGAAGAGGCGAGGAGGGGGAGCAAGAGGGAGAGCTGGGAGGGAGAGAGTGTGCACGTGTTTGTGTGTGCGTGAGAGAGAGCTAGAGGGAAGGGGAGGGGGTAAGACCTTTTATTGAATAGCGGCCGTGGTGGAGACCATGCCCAGCTGATCCATAGAGCGCCCGCCTTTCCCACAGATCGAACACCCGCGCCCCCGACGTGGTCGGACTGGGAGAGAGAGAGAGAGTAGTTGGGAGTGAGGGGGGGGGGGGGTTGGTTAGGCGCGTACTCCGCTCGAGGGTGGATGAGATGGTGGGACGGAGAGGGAAAAGAGGGTGCAACATCCTCCCCCCAACCCCCCTCCCTACCATCCCCACCCCCGGTGACACCTGACGGCTCGCGTTATTAACCTGGATGCACCCTCGCTCGTCACATCAACATAATCACCGTCATTATCTTCTTCACAAAGTTAGGGGCACGGGATGCGGGGGGAGGAGGTGTTGGAAGGACGGTAGAGGGTCACCGAGAACGGCGTTCGAGTGTCACGAAGATTACGTCTTGCGTTGCAAGCTTCCCCGAGGGTGTGCCGCGGGGAATGTTGGGTCACTATCCATCAGGTGGATCAATTGGGGATTATTTGAACAGAATGAGCTCATTTTAATTTTGAGAAATTCGGATAGTTGCCATGCGCGATTTTTCTCTACATCTCTCCCCTTACCTTACAGGTCGTGCTTTTCGAAAAATATTTCTTGAACCGGTCTCTGCTATGCAGACGATTTCTTCCTTTAAGGCTCTCCCATGATCTTACGTGTCGCATAAGGGGGCTGATTCTCCTCCCTCTGCTAAAGCGCTAAACTCATATGACTTGCGCTTATTCAATGAACTGAGTCGTGTGTTTTCGATCTTCGTGATTCCATTTGTTTTCGACCCACGCGTACCGCCGTAATATTTCTGTGTTCGACGCACGCTCTTAGCCATGCCCATGCATTATGCACACACACTCATACATGAGCACAAAATTGTTTGACAGCAAGAGAAATTGAGTTTAACGATTCTCTCAACATGGAGGTCGCAAACAGTGGTAATTTAATATCCGTAAAGATTCATCATAAAATATCAATAGGCCCCGCTTGTTCCATGATCTCAACAGATAAGTGAGATTAATCTCCAGTGAACTTATACAGTTTACTTCACTTTCCCCGAAATATAAACATTACTTTTTCCAAAACACCTAGTTCATCTAATTTTTTAAACATTTACTCTAAAATAATGAGTTTACCCATTTGTGTACTAAGTTTCTTTACAATTTCAAGCTTTGAATGCATCTATAGGGTAACTAGACGTTACGACTCTGGTGCATCTATGCACAATTACGACTATGGTCATATCATGCCACTTTCCCCAATAACATGTACATATATTTTCATTCATCACGTAACTAAAATAACAAAACCCGAGGCTGATTTGAATTAGTACTTATTGGTTAGCAACCAAGTCCATTATCCGTCGGAATAACACGGAGAGTGCTCACATTCGTACAAATGGCAATAGCTTATACGGAAAGGTAAAGATTAGGATTCTGCAGGATTGCTCTAAACAGCATAGACTTGAAATAAGTTTCAAGCAATATTTTTTTTGACGGAATGTACACACAAAAATATTAAACTTAACTTAATAAGTTGACTAATTCATCGCACAGATGTGCCCATTTTCTGATATTTTTGTCGAATCGAAACGGTATTTAAAATTACATATACATTATTGTTTATAAAATTATTTTGTAATAAAAATGAAAGAGATTTGTTGTGTCACAAATGATCCAGCTTCATTTATAAAGAGTCCATATTAAAAAAATTAATGGGAATCAACACTTTATATTTTAATTCTCTGCAATGGATACTTCAATGTGTTTTATATATCTTTTTATTAGGTAATCTACCGGTTAAGGTAGGTTTTTGGATGGACACAACTATCAAATAAACATTTTGTAACTCCCCACCTAGCAAACTAATCTACATCAGGTCCCTCTTCATCTCTGTGTACTTCTTTCCTCCCTTCATCCCGTCCAACACCCCTATCCTGTTCCTACCCTTACCTCGCTTGCCCAACATTCTCCCTTCTATTACCCTCTTCAACATTCCACTACCGCTCAATACGCCTTTCATCCATTTTTCCTGCATCCATAGGATTTCTCTCAACAAACCCCTCTCCTCCCCCACCATTTCTAGTACTTCCTCATTTGTTTTCCTTTCGGTCCATTTCACCTTCTCCATTCTTCTCCACACCCACATTTCAAAAGCCTCCAATCTACGTCTATCCTCCTGCTTCAGCGACCACGTTTCCGCGCCGTACATAACTACGCTCCATATCAGAGTTTTTACGAGTCTTGTCTTAACATCCCTACTCAACGTCCCCGTCATCAACTCCCTCCTCCTTGAGAAAGCCTCCTTGCCTAGCGCAATTCTTCTCCTTACGTCCCTACCACTTTGACCGTATTGGTCCAAAACACTTCCGAGATATGTAAACTGCTCTACCTGCTCTATTCTTTCCCCGCCTATTTTAATATTTAGCTTAGCCTTTTTCTTTCTGGAAAATCGCATAACCTTTGTTTTATTAATATTGATTCTCATCCCATATTTATCGCACTGAACCTCCAATTCACTCAACAATGCTTGCAACCCCTTGGCTGACTGAGCAACTAATGCTTGGTCATCAGCAAACCTAACCGATTTTACGAATTCCCCTCCGACTTTCATTCCTACCTCCAGTTCTTCCCATGCCTCTTTAATCATTTCCTCTACATATACGTTGAACAGTACCGGTGACAATGGGCAACCCTGCCATATACTGCAGTTTCAAAACTTTATTCTATCAGTTACGCAAATGTTACTTAAATTTGTCAAAGAAGGAGATTTATTCCAGATTTTGGAAATAAAAGTGGGTTGATAGTATCAAAGACCTAAGTGAGCCCGTTATTTCCGTTAAAAATCTTAAAAGCCCATTTTCAACGATTAATTCAACGAGAAATTTTCGTTCTCTTTATTTAACTCGAACTTCAGGATGTGGTTTGAGAATCTAGCAATTCGCCAATTTCTGCAAATTTGCCTTTACCAGCAGTTTATTCTTTTCATTTACAATTGAAAATATATTTCCAATAGGTCTCCAGCATCCGGTCCAACATGGCTTAAGGAGTCAGATGACACACACGATTTTCGGAAATCTTAATGTCCGAAAACTAAGTTATCAAAATTTAAAAACTATTCGCCCTGACCTGGATTGCAAACCCCGATCCCGAGAAATCAAATTAGTTAAATGCCCAAGACATTCTCTTACACTATACGTTTCGAGAGGCTTTAAAGGAATAAGATGCTGTGACGAATTAGCGTGCATACAATTTCACAGTGTAAACAGCACAGTTAGGTGCTTTGTTCCACAGGGATAGCGCCAATCGTATTTCGACCAAGAGGAATGATTTTTAAACTTTGAAATCCTCGAATTTTGGCAGGCATCAGAGAATGGTCTTGCGTTAACAGACACGGCGTTTTAATCAAATAAATTTTTTGTAGTTTTTCTCTTCCTTAATTTACAGGTATACGGATTAAATGGAAGAAGGGAACACTTGGTCTCAATTTCGCCAAAATAAGACCTATATATATATATATATATATATATATATATATATATATATATTATTATTATTAGGTAATATACCGTTTAAGGTAGGTCTTTGGATGGACACAACTATCAAATAAACATTTTGTGACTCCCCACCTAGCAACTTTATCTCGTTGTAGTTCTTTCCCCCCTTCATCCCGTCCAACATCCCTATCCTGTTCCTGCCCTTACCTCGCTTGCCCACCATTCTCCCCTCTATTACCTTCTTCAACATTCCACTACCGCTCAATACGCCTTTCATCCATTATATATATATATATATATATATATATATATATATATATATATATATATATATATATATATATATATAAAATTATATATATATATATAATTATATATATATACAAATAAGCAAATACATACAAACCCTAGGCGTAGGTAAAAACGGATAATTATTACTATTAACGCATGGTACTTGAAATCTCTATCTTAAACCCTAAACTGTTTGGGTACATGCATTGTACTTCACCAAGGCTCCGGGGATATGCACGGGAAGTGTCAATTACCTTTCGGCTATTCGGCTTCCGGACGACCACTCACTCGCCACAAGTCGCCGGTCACTCCAAGGCGAGTGACCCACTCGTATCCGGGGTGGAGCGGAAGGGAAACGTTCGAGACGGAATCGTGACGCTGCGTCGGTAGATTTTTCCGCTACCGGTTGAGGGGCGCGCTTCGGCGTCACGGTCGCGGGGGATGGTCATGAGAAAGAAGGGTGGTCTATATCACAGGATAAGGCATCCGTCCTCGAGAATTTGAGGTTCAAATTTTTTTTACTATCGTTGTGGGGCGGGTGGGGAGAGCTACTTTAATATTCCGAAAACTAGGGTTGCGCATTGGTTGAGCATCACTGACCTGTCAGACATGCTCATATTTAAACGAATATTCTCCATTAAGAGCTGATAGTAGAGATACCTGTACTGGCTAGTTTTTTAAAAGTAAAGACCTTTGTGTGGTCTACATTGCCCCCTTCCACACATCTATTTGATGGATCGTAGGGTGTTTAAGCTACATCTACGCAATACCCCGCAAGTCGCCGCAAGGGCGGTTGGCGGGGGGTGTCACGACACCACTCGTAAACTATTTACGTAGACGCACATTATTAGGAGGTTACCCGTAAAGTCTTACTCATCAAAAACCCTTGTGTCCATACGAAACTTCCTCCTAAAATTCCGAATTCCTGTCTATTTTCACTCATAAAAATCTTTGAACTGAAATACTTTCTAAAAGAAAACATAATTATTCTTCCAACTACAAAGATCTTAAGGGCCGCATGGCCCTTATAATATTTGGAATGATGAGTGAAGGCGAAGTGAGACAGAGGTGCATTCATTAATGGCCGCACCAATGCTTGCAACGAGGACCACAGTGATCGACCTTGTGACAGATGAAATGACGGTTAAAATGAACGAACAAATTCGTAAAAAATACCGAGTTACAACAACAAATCTCTCGCTAGCCTTGGCTTGTAACACAGAGCTTTGACAGAGACGCAGAATTGCATGCTTGTATAAACAAGTGAGTAAACTTTTAAGGAGGCAGATTTCTTCAAAGTCAGGATTGAAAAGCTTGTGTATCGTAATGATCAAGTCCTCAATTTAAATGGCGACTATGTAGAAAAATAATTTTAAAATGTACCTTTCAAGTATATATAATAAAACTTTGTTTTTTTTTCACTAATTTTGCATATTTTTTTCAAAACCTAAGTTACTTTTTGGACTGCTTTTATATGTTTACCAACACAGTCCACTTTTATTGCTTTAGTTTTCACCAGCATTTTAAAAAACTTTTCAGCGTTGAGCAAATATCACACTCAAATATTAGGCATTTCATTCGCAATTAACACAACTTGATCACGAATGTTTTTCTCTAATAATTTCAGCATTTTCCCGACTAAGATGCCACCATAAAGTTTGCTTTCTCTCCTGAAATGATGTAGTTATTGCGGAGGAGGAATATCATTGCCATAAATGAATAGTTAATTGCAAAAGATGGATTCATAATTACAGCTTACAGCTACAGGCCTTGTTTAGCCTATTTCGATAAAGGTAACAAGTGAAAAATCAATAATTGAACAAAGTAGTAAGAAAGAGGACATCAGAAGAGTGAAATACGAAGAGTTGACAGTGCAAAAATTCATGAACGCATTGAGAAGCATTGCAAATCAATTTGGGAAGATATTAGTATAGACTCACACTAGAAAATTAACTAAAAAATATTTTAAAACGTATTAAGATTGAACTATGAGGTATTAAGTGGCTAACAGAAAAGAAAACATTTTGAAAATATCCCCATTTAAGAACACTCTGACTGGAAATAAAGAACAATAATTGCAGGGCGTAGAGCTTAGTTGAATACGACTTCCTCATTCGAAGGAGTCTTCTGTAACTGAACAAAATGAAGGCAGACTCATGGATTACATATTATAAAGGCAAATTTTAAGGGTACGTGACCCAAGTTAAAATTTTCACAGAGGAATAATGCTCCTCATACTTGTTTCAGGATGTATTTCTTTGATGAACGAAGTCTTGGCAATGAGCCAAAATTGCTACAAGAGATAACTGTGGGATGAAGAAGAATGAGAAGCTGTATTGAATCATCTCCGGGTTAGAGGTTATCGGATTGACGCATTGACCTCAACGATTTTCTCACGCTCAAAGCTTCAACTCTAGAGGATGGTCGAACCACTCAATGGGGTTTTGATCAAAAACTGCATGCCTTGAAGGAATCACTTCGATAGCTTGGAATCACGCTAGACGTCTAGTTCTACGCAATGCCATTAACCCTGTTGACTTCAGATTTGCTAGGACCTTGCGGTTACCGATTTTTCTCTCGGTTTCCTCTTCTATCTCCGATCGTAACTGACTCTTTAGTTGAAGTGAATGGCCTTCAGGCTGGTGACGCGGACAACGTACGGGTTTCTCTTGGTCTAGGGTTCGGGTCAAATCCCTGTGCGGTGATATTTTTGGTGGTATTACGATTCCTGCTGGAAAACCGTACGGAGAACATTTACGGCCCAATATCTCCTGGTAACGACAGTTGTTAGAAGGATGAAGGACGGTCGAGATAATTTGCAATACTTCCTCTATCTTATGGGAGATCAAACGTCAAATTCCTCTTCAGGTTGATATTAAGAGCACTTTGACATCGACTCACGGTTACTATGGGCGTACTCCATAATTTCAAACGTGCCCCATTCATTTCGGCACAGTTTCCTACTGAATTCTGCGCTTATAAATGGACAGGGTCACAAATTCCCATGTGGGCTATGCATGTTTTCATGAGTTCATTCACCATTAATGGTTGCTAAATTGGATGAAATTATTACTTGCCTTTTGTAATCCCTCGATGCGCCAAATCTATTCACGGTTCCTGCCTAAGACCACAAGTCATACTCGAGAAGAGCCGTTATTCAGATCATATTCCAAGAATAGTTCATTTGATTCCTTGAGTTTTTCAGAAGATACACAATAATAGTCTTATGCAAACTGACGGAATAAATCGTGGCAACTGCAAATTTGATACACCCGCACACCCCTTATCGGCCTCAAGGTCACAAAAACACACTGTGCAACCGTACGGGCAATAGATTACTTGTTCGTTAAATGCATCCAATTTTCCCAGCAAGCACGAGGCAGTGCCAGTGATTTCTATGACAAAAAATCGTTCTCATGCTGAACAGGTGTCTCCAAAACATCGTGAATAGAGTAGAAAGAAATTTATTAGGAAGGCGCATTGCTTCTTTATGAACTCAAAATTGATTCGGAATGTGTTTCAATATTTTATTTTAGCCGTCTTCTTTACTCTAATAACTTCGTACTCGTATAAAATGAACTGCTGAAAAACAAAGAGGTATAGTAAAGATTATTTACGTTCTCCTCATACTGAGAGTCAACTTTCAGTTGAAGTTAAAATGATGTTTGAACCGCCTTAAATTTAAACAAAAGTTATTCCCGATGCACTCACATAATTACCGCGCGAGTTATCTCAATGCTACTCGACCATGACAATATAAAAAATCTTACTAATAAGTGCTACGAGTGATCCTACTCAAAATTATCTTCATTTTAGTCCGTTCACTTTGCCTTTCGACGACTCAATTATCTAACCTCACCCCCCCCACCCCTGACAGTTCACTTACGTATAACTACCTGACAACACACAAAAGACCTCAAACGTCGATAGCATATCCCCTATCAACGACCGGAACTCTAAAACGACAATGTTTCTTCCCGGAGGACGGTAAGTATTTTCGGAAACTCTTTCGAGTGACACCGGACAACCGTTATCAGTTTGGGTTGGAAGGGACGAGAAAGCAAATGGGGTTGTCATAGCGAAGCGAAGCGAGAGAGAGAGAGATTCTTGGGTTCCCTTACCGTCGTCCCCGGGGCCGTCCCGACGCCGCATGCTGTCCTGCACAGCCTCCGGCGTCGCTCAGCGGCGAGGTCCCGCTCGGATCCTGCGTCGGGCGGAGTAATGGGGGAGGTGTGGTGTGGTGGAGTGTGGAGAGGGAAGTGGAGGAGGGAGGGAGGGCGTCGCCGGGCGTCGTCGGCCGGATGATCGGGGCGGTTGGCACGGCGCTCAGCTCGTCGGGGTGCCGTCTCCTCCACCACGCGCCACCGCCGCCACCCACATCTGAATAACCCGTCCCTCCTCGTCGCCCTCTCCCCTGCCGCCGCCGCCGCGGGGAGGAGGTCGGTCGGACGATTCTGCGCGCTGGGGGTTTCCGAGTGGGGATGCGGCGGGGGAAGGGGTGCCACGGATGGAGGGAAGGGCCGCTGGTGCCGAGAGGATGTGCGATGGGGTGGGGAGGGTCGGGAGGGCCCAGTGAGCGAGGGTAAGGGTGAGAGGGCTCTGAGGGGTTGGGGTGGGGGGATGAGAGAGAGAAAGAGTACGTGTGTGTGTGTGTGGGTTGTTTAAAGGGACGCAGGAGCGTGTGTACTCTCGGGTGAAATCACCTGCCTCGGCAACAGTGTTCCGTAAGGTGGGAGTAACGGCCATACGGACGTATATCAATCGCTTACATATAATTTCCCCCAATTCGGGACTTGAACTTGAGGACCTCTCGTTGGGCGGATTTGACGCGTTTGCCAAATTGGACTAAGAGACTAGGGAGACGTTTTCATTATTTTTTTCAGTGCTTCACGTTATGAAGGAGTAGATTCCTTGACTCGGGAAAGATAAGAGCACGGGCAAGGAACGGGCGGGCAGCCTGATAACATGTTGAATGTGGCCATCCAAGCAGCTTAGGCCATTGGAAAAGCGTTCCAAAGAATAATGGGGATGCACCGAAAGCCGGTGCTGAGACTGAAGATGCGGAAAAAATTAAATGGCCAGAGTGCATGGGGAAGAGAAAAAGAGGAAAGTGCATCACTACACGTCGCATGGAGTAGGCGCGAGTAGTAAAATATAAATAAATGCCACATTGACTCGGGCCTAAAATTTGTGCGGCAACTTTCAAAAAAAACTAATGTAAAGGAATATGTATGTGTATATCTGTGCATATATATCTGAACTCTATATACATATTCCTTTTCATGTATATATATATATATATATAGATAGTCACTTTCTTGGAAAATCCACGAACGTGCACAATAAAATTCACTAAATACTCATAGCAAACACAGAAACTAAAACATATAAAACCCTCTTTTATATGTTTTAGTTTCTGTGTTTGCTATGACTATTTAGTGAATTATATATATATATATATATATGGGTAGAGCGTTGGACTACTGACCGGAGTGTCCCGGGTTCGATTCCCGGGCAAAGCACTTTGGGCACCTGCAGCTCCACCCAAGCTAGTTGATTTTTCGGGTACCAGGTCTTCCTGGGAAACCATAACCGGCACAGGGAAAGGAACTGGCCCCCCTACCCTGATGTGTGAATTTTCACACGCCGTCGGGCTTGGTACACGGGTGAGCTCTACCATCACCTATGACGGGGACGTTGAGTAGGGATGTTAAGACAAGACTCGTAAAAACTCTGATATGGAGCGTAGCTATGTACGGCGCGGAAACGTGGTCGCTGAAGCAGGAGGATAGACGTAGATTAGAGGCTTTTGAAATGTGGGTGTGGAGAAGAATGGAGAAGGTGAAATGGACCGAAAGGAAAACAAATGAGGAAGTACTAGAAATGGTGGGGGAGGAGAGGGGTTTGTTGAGAGAAATCCTATGGAGGCAGGAAAAATGGATTAAAGGCGTATTGAGCGGTAGTGGAATGTTGAAGAGGGTAATAGAGGGGAGAATGTTGGGCAAGCGAGGTAAGGGTAGGAACAGGATAGGGATGTTGGATGGGATGAAGGGAGGAAAGAAGTACACAGAGATGAAGAGGGGCCTGATGTAGTTTAGGTTGCTGGATTGGGTTTTGTTTGAAGTTACAAAATATTTATTTGATAGTTGTGTCCATCCAAAAACCTACCTTAACCGGTAGATTACCTAAAAGAATATATATATAAACATACGGATGTAGAATTTTTAAAACATAGAAACACAAAGAAAGAACCCTCACATACGTAGTTGACGTTTCGATGGCACGATAGTAGTCATTAAAATCGTCATTAGACCGTCATCAGAATGCCGTCAATTCTAATGACGACGGCCGTGACGTACATATGTGTCTTTTTTGCGTTTCTATGTTTTAAAACTTCTTCATCTGTGAGTTTATAAAAATATGAACACATTAATCAACCCGAAGGTTGGTTTGGTAGGTGATACTAGTAGTTGATGGTACTAAGCCCTATACGGCATGTGAAATTCACACATCAGGGAAGGGGGCCCAGTTCCTTTCCCTGTGCCGGTTATGATTTCCCAGGAAGATCTGGTTCCCGAAAAATCATATATATATATATATATATATATATATATATATATATATATATATATATATATATATATATATATACATATACATTTTACATTAAAAATACATATATATAATCATAAACACAGTAATCAACCCGAAGGTCGGTGTAGTAGGTGATGGTAGAGCTCACCCATGTACCAAGCCCGACGGCGTGTGAATATTCACACATCAGGGAAGGGGGCCCAGTTCCTTTCCCTGTGCCGGTTATGGTTCCCCAGGAAGATCTGGTACCCGAAAAATCAACTAGCTTGGGTGGAGCTGCAGGTGCTCAGAGTGCCTTGACCTGGAATCGAACCCGGGACCCTCCGGGCAGTAGTCCAAAGCAAAGTCCCCTGGACTACCGCGACTCACACACACACACACACACATATATATATATATATGCATATATATTAAAAACATATATGCATATATACATATATATGGGACGTGATAATCAAAGAGCAGATGGTTGGATTGAGACATTTTCCGAACACGCCCCTGCTAAGAATTCTCAGCTTCACCCGAGCTGTGTGATTTTTTGATTACCTGGAAACTATAGACGGCAAAGGGAAAGAATCTGCCCCTTTTCCCTGAATGTCACACGCCACTGGGAATATTATTGAGTGAACTCTACTATCGCCCATCAAAACTACCTTTGGGCTAATAAAAGTATTTATACACATACATATTCGATTGTATAAATACAAAAACATATTACTCGTAAAAATACGCAAAATGTTGACATTTTTGGGTTTGAGGGAGGAGTCTTAGAAAAAACCGGTGGCAGTTGGCTCCTAGCCTTTGCGGAGTGCGTATCGTTTGTTTGCGAAACCTCTATAACGTGACATCGTTACACTCCGTCGTGAACCGGTAATTGAAATAGCGCAACGCAATCAAATTTTGTGTGAAACTGGGAAAAACCGGAAAGAGACTAATGGTGTGCCCAAGGCAGCTGATGGTGACAACGCAATTGGTTATCGGTTTTTTTAGTGACACCAGTTGTTTCAGGAGGGTAGAGAAGATGTTGAAGATGAGGACTCCCTTCCACATCAAAAAGTAACGAAAATCTTGCGAGAGCGAAGGCTATGTTGAGCAGGGATCAAATATTAAGTGTGAGTATGGTTTCTGATGAACTTGCCATACTTGAAGGTGATTTGCATGGACTTGTGATGGAAAACATGGGCATGGAAAGGTGTGTGTGTGAAGTTGGTGCCGCGAGTGCTCTTTTCGCCCAGCCACACCGCGTTCCGCGTAACGAACTACCTGGCCCGGCACATCGTGGAATCACTGTCTCAGTCACCCCACAGCCCTGACGTTGCCCCAGCAGACTTCTTCCTCTTCCCCCGCCTCAAAATCTTGCTGAAAGGACCTTACCACGGCTTGTTGGAAGCATTAGAACAAGTTGTGACAAGGGAGGTCAGCAATATTCCGGGCCCCGCCTTCCCGAAGGAGTACGAGGCATGGGAAACCCGCTGGAAGCGGTGTGTGGACTCACATTGGTGCTTCTTCAAAGAATTATGATTGAATGTATCAACTATGGCAATTACATTTTTTAATGGACACAATCCTAATACTTTTGGGACAGACCTTGTACTTCACAGGCTTTTTCTCCTAACGAAGGGGCTCCTTTCAGGCCACGAAAACTTGAGTTTCACGATGTGCTTTCCTCTTCTTGGTCATTAGTTTTAGCAGTCTACTGGGTGTTTGTTGGACCATGACACCAAATACTACTGCAATCCTAAACCTTAACGCTTATTATACCAAATAAATTTAAAATCTTTACTTCAGATAGAATAAATGAAAAACTCCAATAGCCGTAAACAGTTAACCTTTCTAAATAAAGTACTAATTTGGTTAGTTGGCTAACGCCACAAGTCAAGAATGGAGTAAAAGGTAAAACAGGAAAGGGAAAAGAAAGGTGAATATGTATACGCGTATTTCGGCTACAAAGTAGCCCTCCTCAGCGTACTGAAGGTGAATCGTCACATCAACACAAGTCGAAGTGAGGTCTACTTTGTACTTTGGAAGAGGGCTACTTTGTAGCCGAAATACGCGTATACGTATTCACCTTTCTTTTCCCTTTCCTTTTTTACCTTTTACCCCATTCTTGACTTGTGGCGTTAGCCAACTAACCAAATTAGTACTTTATTTAGAAAGGTCAACTGTTTACGGCTATTAAAGTTTTTCATTTATTCTATACGACTAGCCGTAAGAGCTCAATTCCTATGAATATCTTTAATACACATTGCAATAACTCATTCTATAATACCGCAAATCTTCTACTTATCTTAATTTCACCCAAATTCCTATTCCTTCGTATTCTCTACCATAATCTCCTCTATTTTAACGCTTTCAGCATCCCATTTCCTCACAATATCTCCTGTGTCCACTTGTCTAGGCTTCTTCGAATTTATTCCCGCGATATTCTCTGTTTATTACTATGTCTAGGACTTCCTCGTTGGTTTTCATTTACATTTGTTATAACTTCTCCATCCCGTATCTCATCCACATCTCATCTCAATGCCTTCAATCTATGCTTGTCCTATTGATTCAATTACTACGTTTCTTTGTAATGCAAAACTCCGCGCCATATTAAAGTTGTTAAAAAGTAATCTATTTACATTTTCACTCAAGTTAACTGTAATTAACTTCAACGTCTTTTTAAATACTCCTTCAGCTAATTAAATTATTTTTTAATCTCCCTTTTATTTTATCCACCATTATTCAAAACATAGCATTAGTTGCTCAGTCAGCCAAGGGGTTGCAAGCATTGTTGAGTGAATTGGAGGTTCAGTGCGATAAATATGGGATGAGAATCAATATTAATAAAACAAAGGTTATGCGATTTTCCAGAAATAGAAAGGCTAAGCTAAATATTAAAATTGGAGGGGGAAAAATAGAGCAGTTAGAACAGTTTATATACCTCGGAAGTGTTTTGGACCAATACGGTCAAAGTGGTAGGGACGTAAGGAGAAGAATTGCGCTAGGCAAGAAGCGTTTCTCTAGGAGGTGGGAGTTGATCACGGGGACGTTGAGTAGAGAGGTTAACAAAAGACTTGTAAAAACTCTGATATGGAGCCTAGCTATGTACGGCGCTGAAACGTGGTCACTGAAGCAGGAGGATAGACGTAGATTGGAGACTTTTGAAATATGGGTGTGAAGAAGAATGGAGAGAAGGTTGAATGGACCGAAAGGAAAACAAATGAGGAAGTACTGGAGATGGTGGGTGAGGAGAGGGGTTTGTTGGGAGAAATCCTATGGAGGCAGGAAAAATGGATGAAAGACGTATTGAGAGGCAGTGGGATGTTGAAGACGGTAATGGAGGTGAGAATGTTAGGCAAACGAGGAAAGGACAGGAACAGGATAGGGATGAAGAGGGGAAAGAAGTACACAGAGATGAAGAGAGACCTGATGTAAAGTGGGTTGCTGGATTGGGTTTTGTTTGGAGTTACAAAATATTTATTTAATAGTCGTGTCCATCCAAAAACCTACCTTAACCGGTAGATTACATAATAATAATTCAAAACACTCAAATAGGTTAACTCTTCAACCTGTTCCAGTTTATGTCCCCAACTTCAACGTATAATTTAGCTTTTCTATTTATTGGGAATCCTATTAGCTTGGATTCATTATTGTTAATATTCATCCCATATATATATAAAATTGGTTCTGAAATACGCCAAGTGATAAATACTTGTATACCTTAGGCGGAGTGGCTCATTAGCGACGGATCATTCGCAAATCAAAACAAATGGAAGAACTCCGGACAATCTGGATGGTTAGGTTGCTAATATACTGGCTTCCTAGCCAAAAGAGGACCCGGGTTCGTTTCCCGATGGTGGCAGTATTTTTTACTGATATTCCGATCCCTACTCGGGGTGCTATGGGGAGATCATTTCAAGCGGACTACGCCGTCCGTCGGATGTGTTTTTAGTCTGTGCGTCCCTTGGCGCCATTCAAGATTAAGATTTCTCTCCACCCTGTCTCAGTTCCCTGAACATCATACTCCTGCCAAATCACCCTCCTAGTGGCGCCAAATGACACCAGCTGTCAGTCTCCTACCCGAATGACTACTACTACAGAAGAGTTTTCCACTTACTTTCACTCCAGCCTTTCGAATGCCTCCGTTACAATTTCTTCCATGTACTTATACATAGAAAATAATACGTGATTATGAACATATCTGTCTTACTTACTGATGTATACCGTCGATTCCAACCTCCCACAACTTATGAGTGCCTGTGAAATCTGAGACGTGCACAGATTATGGGGAAGACGTCCATCTCTCCAATGTACTCACATCTTCTGCCAAGTGTTTGTTAATCGTGCTCAGCTTACTCTGTCGAACGCCTCAAGCTCTACGGTGTGCAAAAAAACATCCTGGCTACACTCCATGTAAATTTCTACTAGTGACCTAGTTATTACTATGGAATCACCATACCCATCAGCAAAAGGGTGCATAAAACAGCAAGCGAGTACTTGAGCAAACTCCAGTTAGGATTTAGAAAGGTTTTTGGGTGTGCATGAACCAAGAATACTTGACTGCAAAATAAACAAGGCATTTAAGGAATATAAATCAAAGAATGTCATTGGAATTAAAAAAGCATCCGTATAACTACTTAAGTATATACGATGGCAGGGAACGAAGAGTTTTTATGAGCTCATTCGTGGCATTTATGAGGCAAGAATTTGGTCGGAAGACTTTGTTAGATCAGCCATTACCAGCCATGGAAACAATGAGGTCACCATTGGAAATGAACATAAGGGGTACAACCAAGACGTATTTGTGTGTTTCGTGATTTCTCTGCCACTAGAAATATTTTTTTGTTTTAAAGACGAGAAAGTGCGGTTCCCACGAGGGGAACAAATAACCGGGAAACCGGACAGAGAGTGAAGCTTAGAATGAAGCTCAGGACGTAAGGGAGCAAGCGAATTCGCTCCGGAGAGAGAATGGAAAGGGATGCAGTCGACCAATCCTCGGAATGGAAGGCCAATGAATGAATCAATGCAGGGGGAGGGGAGAGAGAGGGGAGGGGGAGAGGGAGGGAGGGAGGACGGAGTCGTGAGAGGAGAGATTTTTTTTCCGACGAGAGGGAGAAGGGAGGTGGGGGCGTGCGAGGCTGAGCGCTCCTTGCGGAAGCTGCTGCTAATCTCTTGTTTTTCTCACTCCCTTCAAATCTCTCTCTCTCTCTCTCTCGTTGGCGCCGTTGTGATAGTGACCCACCCCTCCTCCTTCCCTTCCCTCCCCCCCCCCACCCGAACGCTCCTTCGGCGACGCAAACGCGAGAGAGTGCAGGGGTCAGAGAGAGAGAGAGGCAGGCGGATGTGCGACAGGCTGCTTCTGGGTCTAGTTATCAACACGGACGTAGTCGGATGGGGTGGAGGGGAAGGGTGTGGGTCGTGATGAATCTCGCCGGTGCTTTGGGAGGAGGGAAAGGGAGGTTAGGTGGGTGGGGGAGATGAGAGGTTTGCTGGTTGTTATCCAGCCGCGAGGGCGCCCTCTCCGCCTACCCTCTCTCCTGTCATTTGTCCGCGTGTATATACGTAGCATGGGAATTCCTACTACACTGTGGGACGACGGGGCCTCTTTCGGGGGACTGAATTCCGATCTCTCGCGGACCTCTCTTCCACTCGAAGTGCTTCCGAAGGCTATGTATCGCGGTCGTTTCGAAAATCGCGACCAGTCCTGGATACTTCTTTTTTTTTATTTTTCAATTCGTTGGACACGTCATCAGTGTCCCACGGGACTTCCGATAAGCCACGTGGACATTCTGGTAACCATTCCAAAAATGATGAGCTAAAATAGGAATAAAAATAACTATTATTAACACTAATCTACATTATAGGATTTCGATGGTCTCCGGCACTACACGCTATTGTGCTCTAAACCATGACTAACATGAGACAAAAGTTCTTAAATCCCATGTTATATATTTATTACAGCAACTGGTTCTTTAGCTCTGCTTATTTTCTACCTCGCTTACCTTCATCCTAAATGCCTAACATTTTCCTCCATCTATGTCGCTTTCCAGGGGTTAGAATGGGCAGTCTCCACTCTATTACCGCTTTCAGCGTCCCGTTGCCTCTCAGGATCACCTGCATTTACTTGTCCCTCCTTCTACCTGTATGTTCTTTCAAACTGCGTATCTCTTGCCCCACCATGCCTATGATTTCATCATTTCCATTTCCTCCCGCCCATTTATTTTTACTGCTACCTTCCGCACCCATGCATCAAAAGCATCCAATCAATGAATATTCTCTTGCCTCAACAGTCAAGTTTCTGAGGCATTTAAAACTGCGCTCCATTTAAAATTTTTCACTACTCCCTTCTAGACATATTTGCTTAAGATGTCCGTCACCAACTCTGGCTTCTTTTTTTTTAAGTTTCTATACCTAATGCATTGCTGAATGAATTTAACTAAGTGAACTGAGGCATTGCTAAATGAATTGGAGGTTCAGTGCGATAGATGTGGGATGAGAATGAATATTAATAAAATAAAGGTTATGCGATTTTCCAGAAAGAAAAAGGCTAAGCTAAACATTAAATTAGGAGGCCAAAAAAAAGTGCAGGTTAGACAGTTTACGTATCTCGGAAGTGTTTTGGACCAACGTGGTCAAAGTAGTAGGGACGTAAGGAGAAGAATTGCGCTAGGCAAGGAGGTTTTCTCAAGGAGGAGGGAGTTGATGACGGAGATAGTTGGAGACGTAGATTGGAGGCTTTTATAATGTTGGTGAGGAAAAGGGTGGAAAACGTGAATTGGACTGAAAGGAGAGGAAATGATGTAGTGCTAGAGGAGAGATGATTGTATGAAGAAATCCAAAGGATGAATTTAGAGCGCTTTCATTGGTTCTAACAGTTTAAAGAACACTCATACCTAAGGTGGTTCACGAACGCAGCACTTCTGGACTAGCAAGTAGGTGTGTTGCTCATTGGGCAAGGAGACTAGATAGCCACCGTCCAAAAGTTTTTAGCCCTCCCCTCCACAGAATGCTATTTTTATGTTACAATGAAAAAATAACTCTCTCTCTCTCTCTCTATGTGGTGAGTAGAATGTGTGTGTGTAAAAATATACATATATAAATATACAAACTATTTCCACATCCTCTTGCTCATCTCTATTCCATCTCCGCCCCCCTCTGGTCTCCCTTTCCCTCTCCACAACCCCTTCTTCCACCCCTCCCCCACCACCTGTTATCCCCTCTCTCTTCTCTCCCCAACAATTCTGACTTCACCCCTCCTCCACCAGCTATTTTACCCCGTCCCTCGTCCCCTTCTCTCTCTGTCCCACATGCCCATATACCTCAGTCCTAACTAATCTTCCGAAGAAGACGGAGTTCGATTCCGTCGAAATTATCAAGATTTTACGTGTGAGTGCTCATTTTATGTGTTCACATTCATTCACATGGTAATAAATATAAGGAAAAGAAGAAAGGAACACATATAAAGAACAACCACAGGAGAGGTGGGGAAGCCGGAATTGAGCAGATCATGAGTGTAAAAATATTTCCTTGACCGGAGCCTGGCTCTGATTAGAGCATCCGCCCGGCAAGTGGAAAGATCCGGTTTTCAAACCGCGGTCAAGGAAATATTTTTACACTCATAATCTGTTCAATTCAGCCTTCCCTACCTCTCCTGTGTTCGTCCTTTATATCTGTTCCTATCCTCTTTTCCTCATGCTTATTTCCATGTTACTGAATATGTGTTCACCAAATGGCGGGATTTCGTGTTTGAATGTGTGTTTGTATTTATAATATGTACACGCATTCATAAACTTTGATTAAAAAATTATCTAAATACAGATACACAAAAACGACACTGATGTTTTGACGGCATGGCTTCCACTTTCAGAATACCGTTATCGGGGGAAGCGTGGAGAGATTACGTGGGAGAGGTTTAGGAGAGAGGGAGAGGCAAGGGACAAATAGTGAATGGATAAGGGGGTGAGAGGGGATGGTGGCAATTGGATGGTTTCAGTGGACTGAATTCAGCCCGGGAGGTTTGCATGATTGAAGCCACCAGATGTCCACAATCTCGCCTGTTCTCACGGATTCAGGGAGTGTTTCAATTACCAAAACACGAAAGCAGCCATCAAAGGATTGCTCATGAGAAGCAGCTTGAGTAGGGATGGGATAATCAAGGATGGCGGGAGATGTAATTTGCAACTCTGCAACAACACCCGCCTCCAACATAAATGCGTGGACCACGTACACGATTCCCTCAAGAAATATGGGTATCCAGAAGACATACTCAATAATAAAATTCTCAAACCCTCAGCCCAATGCACTCCTCGTCCTCAACCGCTCAAAATGCGCTTACCCAATCACAACTTCTTTCCCCGAAATCCACAAATTCATACAGCTAATACATAAACTTAACCCAATTATTAAAAACAATCAGTCTGCATTACTTTTAGCTCCAAATTGTTCATCTGTCTCATTTAAATGTCCGTCGCTTTTAATTTAGTGAATTTTTACCTTGTTTATTTAAAAAATCAGAATCCCTCACTCCGCATCGGCTAAGCGTGATGTTTTCCCAAACAAACAAACATGTTTTTTAGAATTTTACAAACATTTAAAGGAGAACATTTAAATAACACTGTTACATCGACCGACGGACGAAATTAAAATAGAGATGGATCCGCCTGAGTATCGACGATGGTTCAGGAGTCAACATGCAACACCGTAGTCAGGGAAAATCATCATTACTGCACCGCGTTTTCCCGTCAACTGCCTCTCCTTCATCCGTGCAGACATTCACCAGGGCCGAGGAATGAGCACGATGAGAGAGTAGAAGGGGGAAGGATAACGATGTCTGCTTCTCATCCATTCCCTACGGAGTATTCCTGGTCCTCGGATTCCGTCTCTCCGTTGGTCCCGTCGTATTATGAAGTCAAAAGTGCGCCAATGGGCATGAAATGGGGTGGAGGGAGGAATTGCGGGTGTGGACTTAGGAAAGGAAATTATGGATCTGTTTTACACTTAAAAAAATTAATATATTTTCTGGAAGCACCTGATGGCTTTCAATGAATTAATGTTGATGTCATACAAGCGTAAGCCTTCCGTGTTCTTTTGTAAGTTAATGAGACGTAAGACGAGACGAAGGAAGAGAGGATAAGAAAATTAGTAATTGTGATTCTGTGAAATGACTTTAAAAGTAAAACGGGGCTGGGTTATTAACGAAGGCATATTTCAAATATTTGGCGCTATGAGAAAACTATGACTAATTACCCTCTCGAGATCTGGACTCTACCATTATAACCTTAAATTTACACGGTACCTTAAATTTACAAATGTACCTTAAATCTAAATGCTAAGAACGTTTTGATACCACAGAGAGGTTTTTTTGTAAACAGAGAAGGATAACACATTTGTACCTCAGTTCCTTTACGATTGTGTTGCTGCCGTAGAAGTTAGGCAATTTTTTAATGTATACAAATACACTCTCTCTATTTACTAGCTGATTAGCCCATTGCACCCTATATTTACTGTTCCACGACCATTCTCATAATAAATCCATACTTATCCGGGGGTTGATCATCACTCTCTACCTATTCCCCTGTTTGGTTTCACACGTGGAATAGGATCTGTTCGTGACTGGAGAAATAAATTAATAATAATTTTAGCATATGATTTTCAATTAGTAAAAAAAGATTAAGAACGGAGCGCAGTATTTAAATTAACTCCAACGTATCGGTGTTTTATTTTATCTTCATTTGCATATATCTTGAGCGTACAAAACATTATTTGACTTAAATTAATTACATAATTAAGAAGTGAAAATCTACCATTTAATTTATTGATCATGCAAACACATGACTTTTCTGCAACATAAGTTTATCACTTGACATAGTTCCCATAATTTTAAATACGCTCTGTGTACAAAATGATCCAGAACGGGGTCTTCTTTTAATCACCGAGAGTCGTTTTTTTCCCGTCTTTGATGAGACGATTAATGAGTTCAATATACCTTTTGGATTGAAGGGGTTCTTTTTGTTAAATTAACGCGGAAAATAACTTTATCTGAATCTGTAGATGGAAGTATTTAAAAATGAAAATCCAATCGTTCACCATAAGTCTAGGAAATAGATTTTGTTCGAATCATTGCGGAGACATCATCAAAAACATCTTTGGCAGTGATTTTGAAAATGGAGAGGTCTGTTGTGAAAAAGTAAAAAGTTCTTCTTCCCTTCACTCTAATGAAGTGAAATTGGGAAAACTGTTGCTTGTAAGTTGTATTAATTTCCATAATTTATGATATGAATATAACAAAAAAACACTGACGCACCTGCTACACACTCGCCCATGCTAATTAAAACGATATATTGCAAAAAGTTAACGTAAAGTTGCAATTACACTTTTATATCTTCTTCTCCTGGACTCTTTTAACTTTGCTATCCTGACACCACTCATTAGTGAGTCCACATTCAACGAAAGTTCATAGTATGCCCACAAAAATAGCAAAGACGAGTTGATTTTTTTCATGATCTCAGGTTTAAAACAAGGAGGCCGTACGATTAAAAATTTTAGGACATGATAAAATTCTTTCACTGATTATTTAGATAATAGTAATGAAAAATGCACATGTAAAAACACACACAAGCATGTAAACCACGCAATCAGCAAATGGTGTTCAAAAAAACTGCAACAAATTCTTTAATATATGTAGGTATACTCATCAGTCATCATTATCGACTGATATTCTGTAAACATTATAACATTTTTAAGCGCACAATCATATTTTTTCACTTTTCATAATATTTAATTTAATATCTTAAGGCGTTTAGTTGTGGAGCTTCATTTTATTAAAGGAATAAATGAACTTAGTCAAGTTCACAAAAGCATTTTCATTTTACGAGTCATATTTTGATCTCGACAAAAGTCATTTTCGAGATTTACTCAACTTTTACCCAATATTTAAAAGATTCAATGAGTTAATTATAATTTGTACCATCGAGTGATTTCCTTAATCACAAGAATCCATTTATATTATACTTAGTAAAAATTATAGCATTTTTTCACAGTAAATACTTTTTTAAATTGTTCAACTGGTGAGGGTACTCCATACTGTTCCTCATGTCTCCCTTTATTGCTTTCCTCTTATTTACTATCACTCTCGAGAAATGACCTTTCGATTAGGTTACCCAAGACTTTCAGCAAATGTTTATATCCTTTTCCCTCCGTTCAATGGTGGACGGGGGTTCAAGCTCCAAACATCTGTCCCTCCATTCAGTTTCCATCCAAGGCTTCTCCGGAAAACTAAGGCACCTAATGTTTCTCTTTGTGCCCTTTGTTTCGGCGTACTAAAACCATACACTCCATGCTTCCCTTTCAGTGTTATCGTCATCTCTGAATCAGAAATTGTTTCTCACAGTCCTCCGCGAATCTACTAAAGAACCGCTCGTGCGATCCACGAGATGGCGACGTAGCAATGTGATATATCCAATGAGGGGACAATAATCGACCAATAGAGGTCCGTGAAAATGTCAACAGGCATGCAAACAATACAAGGGTCTCTGTTATCGAGGGGAGGGATAATATTGGTGCCTAAATATTGTCCCTCTTTGAGTGTTTCTCATGGTTTGAAACAAGAATGCCTTGCCTTCCACCCTGGGAGTATTTTGCTTAAGTGAGGTTTAGAAACCATAAAGTTTAGGTACTAAAATTGGATGAAAATAAAATAGGAAAGAGATAAAATATAATCATTGGGAAGGAACGTAAAAGATACCAAATAACCGGGAGAGTAAAACGTTAACGACCGGTTTCTCTTCAAAAGAATTGGTCACATGGTAAGTGAATAAATTAAGCGGATGGAAATAAAAAAATATCTGATGTGGTCAGTTCATTACTTTCTCCTCATAATTTTTTAAGTAACAGAATATTAGGACAGCATTACCAATTGACGGTCGCTACTTGCTACTCAGGTCTACTGAAAGTGTCTTGCTTTGCGTATTGAAATGATTTCAAAAACGTTCTCCTTGTGAAGGAATAATCTCAAAAACATTTCTCGCAGATTATTCTGAAATGCGTATTATTTAAAAAAATATCTTCTTTCCTGGGTGCGATGAAGTCGTCAATCCCCGTATTTGGCGGAATTATCCGGCGGCGATGCTGGGATTTCTACGGCGACCGAATTGATACGACCAAAATAACCCGCTAAATATGTATTTGAGCGACTTTATTTAATTAATACTACGCATGAGATGAGATAAATGCTGAGCATACAAAAACATAATTCAATTATTTATTCGTCTAATCCCACTCATTATGTCCAACCCTCATTACTCAATTCGGTCATAATTTAATGTGGAATATAATGGGGTGTTTGGCGGGTTTTCTAATCAGTTTTTTTTCAATAGAACTTACATCTTCCTTTTTATTTCAATGGATTTTTTTCACTACGATGCCACTAATACAAGTTGATAAAACACCCACCGTGTTCGCTTTCTGTGAATAGATGTTTGCCAAAGGCTAATCAGTTCATATACTCTTGAAAAATAGATTGTAAATATAAAATTTCGTGCTTCTCACATTAATGGTTTTTCATGCATCCAACCAACAAGACACCTATTACATAAAGACGTACACACAAACAGACGTCATTGGTAAAATGGCCAAAGCGCGATCAGGAGACTTCAGGACATGTACGGAAAGGGTAGAATTGGATAAGATAAACATTTACTACGTGTAAAAAGAGACGTTTCAGGCGTGATATGGTGGAATATCATGATTAATTAAAATTGGCAATTTTCCACGAAATAAATTTTTTTATTAATACGACTAACCTGGACCAGAAGATGATGTAGTTACATCGAAACCGGTCGTATTAATAAAAAAATTTATTTTGTGGAAAACTGTCAATTTTAATCACTTTACCAAGTGGATTAATTATATTATTTCTAGTATAATTTAACCAATTTACACTTTCTCCGCGTACAATCACGCTAAAATCTGACATGACCTTAAAATTCTTGGGAAAAAAATGGCATGGAATCATCTTTTTTTCCAAATATACGTAGGTACTCCACCGAAATTTTAAGTTCTTACGATCCCTTTTTCCTTTACTTTTTGTGAATAATTAGATGAAACGATCAAAGCGTAGCAGCGCTCACATATAAGTCGTCGAAACCCTTTGATGCTGTAAGAGCTGATGCTCTCCCGTCGTTTTGTGTTTAAAAATTCCTCTTGTGTTCTGACGTGTCCGTGCCCGACTAGGGCATCGCCTTCCGAGCAAATGTGTTGTCGCGTAACAATTTCACTATCAAAAAACGACACGAAAACCTCGTTTTTGGAACAGCTCTCCTTCGGGGTCGGATTGAAACAAAGAAAAGGTGTAACTATTGCGCAAAACCGAGATATATTTTCTTTGGTAGTAGCAAGGGTCCGGCATTTACCCTAGGGTAGAGGGAAACCAACAAAACCTCAGAATTCGATTTAAAGATTTTAATCTCCGCAATGACATGTTACAGCGTGAAAGAATAATATAAACACCGGATAAATTAACAGAATTGCCGGCCCTCTTGGCGGCGGGGTAACGTCCTCGTCTGCCAAACGTCGCGGGTTAGATTTCCGCCAGGGTGGGATTTTTTCCGCGTAGGGCTTGGGTGTTTGTGATGTTGTTACTGTTGCGTTTTCATTGTTGTCCGAGGTAAAGTCCAAAAAGGGCTGTTTTCGGACCAAAACGAATAAATAAATAAGATAATGGAAACCCCGTTTTAGGAGAAACTCCTCTTCGGGGTGGAATAACAACAAAGGAAGGATGCTACAAAGAGGCAGCGATAGTGGTTCAATGTCGCCTTTTGTACGTTCTCTCCCATGCTAGGTGCCACGCGATTGGGCGGCGTGGAAAAGTGGGCTCCACGTGCCTGCCTCGATTTTTCCTTTCCGCCATGATTGCCGTGTTCTATTCAAAATGGATTTCCTGACATTGCTGAGCGAATACCCGAAATTCCAATTTAAATTCCTCTTCTGTAATCGAAATTCAATGGATTCTTTCACCAAACGATCCCGATTGCCTAGGGAGCGGGTAGGTATCATTGCAGTTTCGTCAAACCGGGTGGAATGGTCTTCGTTGATGTAGTGTTCGGCAAATGGGCGATTTTTCGGGTTGTCCCTACAGTAACTGTCACAATACATCTTGTTCTGAGTGCGATGCCCGATTCGAGTATCGAAACGATGGTTGGAATGGAGACTCTGTCCCGGTGAAAGATTCGAGAGGAATTTCTACCATTGATTTTTGACCCAATCTTTTTCAAACTATTTTATATTGAGCTGTTCTATCGAATGAAATCAATGAAGATAACACGCTCCGCACTCAAGAGTCTCTCCTCCTATTTTCATACGAAACTTTCGTTCGCAGAACATAGGGTAAAAATCGTCGACAATTTTAGAAGTCCCCGATATTTATCAGCATGTATTTACAAGAGAAGATGGCGCAAATTACTCGAGTGTCAGTGAGAAAAAATAATTTAAATTGTGCGAATATTTCCTTTCTGAATTTACTTCATTAATAATTTAACATGAAATGCCTATAATATTATGTATTTATTAACTTGCAGGTATTGCAATGGATAAATGCCAGAGTGTAAAAATCATTCGCCTTGATCGGAATGGCCAATGGGATCCCGGCGAAGGCGAATGATTTTTACTCTCTGAACTTATTGCATTGCAAAACGTATTCAATTAATATGGAATTCATATACATATTCAATCCTGAAGATCCAGTCAAAAAGTTACTGTCGCGCTATCTCCCGCAGTTTATTATAATTTAACTTATAGGTATTTTTATGAAATTTAATGAAAATTACGTATGCGAATTACGTATTACAAATAAAAGTAATCTCCACCTGAGAGTGATAATTTTCACTTTGATTTGTTTGGTTAAGTAGATAAAAATAAAAATCACGTTATATATTCTGTTAACCAATTCTACAGTACCATTTCCATTCAAATTTACTAACTTTTTATTACTGACCAACATATAACCAATTTGATCTTGAAATGGACTGATTGCTGTTTTCGTCCATTCTTGATTTCTCATAAAAAGAAAGATAAAATGTTATGCCTTTTAAGCGAAAATTAATACGAAAAAAACGCGATTTAGTTTATTTAAGTTGACCGTCATGTTGATAATCCTACGATGAGCATTCGAGAAGTACGGATCGTTTTCCTATAGTTGAAAAAGTAGCTTGAAAAAAGCTGTGATGAACAACGGCTTCAAGTCGGAACTCAAGATCGTCGTTGTCAGTTAGTTCAATTCCCAGGCGGGGAACTATCCCACTGAAGGATAAAGGAAGTTGGTGTAATTACATTACATTAATTAAAGCTGGTATAATTACATTACATCAATTACAGAAGCTTGAAAAGTGATTGTGCAATATATTAAAGAAGGTTTGTAGGACACTAAGACAGTTAATTAAAACTTTTTATAACGGCTATATTTTATTTTGATGAACAGACCTAACTCAAAAAATAACCTTCTTATTAATATTTTTCGTATTTTACACCTTATAGTTAGCATTTGTACATCTTTTAAGTGGTATAATTTGTGGCCTCATTGGAACTGTCGATGGATTAAATTTTGTGGTTATCTGAAAATTCATGGCTGAAAATGCCTCCCTTAAGAGTTCTGAGTCGTGCTGCAAATTTGAAATAATTTTGATCTGCTCAAATATAATTATTTCTCTATTCAAACTCTCAGAAAAATAAAACACCTTCAATTTTACCAAACAAATGAGATGATTTCACGTGAAGTGATCCCTATTCGAAGGAGTTACCACATTTAATACTTAATTAATAAAAACCACTCACCTTCAGGCATATTTTACAAGGCAAAAATAAACGTCTACATCACATCCTGTGCTTAGAACATTCACGTACACTGAAAAGAATATTTTCCGGGCTCATTATAAGATCGGGTATTTTAAGTAAAAGAATGTCAATTTATGACAAGTGAATCTGCGATTCGCGTTAATTTTTAAAATTTGGTTCAAACTTAGCAATGTGGATTTAAAAAAATCAAAGATTGACTTAGGCAAATTTTATTGGCGTCAAGATGGCTTTGCTTTATTCTCGTGGTCCCAACGCCTCAGGCTTAAAGTCCTTGCACTCCGTCATCTTCCACTACAACTCCCGGATCCCGAGTTGGCAGTCTACGCCGGAGAGTCGCAGCCTCCAATTCCACTCGAGTTTTCAAGTAAATGACCAACACACAGAATAAATTCAATACCCTCATGCAAACACCATGGACGATCCAAATGCTACGTACTTTCGGGTTACGAAGACTCCCGAGATGATTTAACAGTCATCGGAGGCGTGATGATCCATCTCGTTCGCGGCCAGTTGCTCTTGATACTCCTGAAAACTCTAAGTCACTCACTTGGTATACTCTTTGAATTTCTCCGTCAATGGAAAGCACTTTGAAACGTTTACAAGAGATCTCTCAAACTGTTATCAAGCAGCATCGTAAGCTCACCATTTTTTTTAAGAGAAGGACGCGGCTTGGGTGACTAAAAGGAGAGCACAAGGCACGAATAATGCGTAAATGATTGAATTTGAGCGGAAGACGATTTTCAGTAATGCCTCTCGCAATATTTGCTTTGCTGAGGGAGTAAGAGAGAGTCCACGTATGTTCAATGACTATAAGATGATGGTGCGACTAGATGTCTAAAACTCTCGACGGCAAATGCTCAAGGTATTGTCGAAGAATACACTTCTTTCACAATAACCCGTTTTAAAACACGTTAGTTATCCTGTAAGAACTTAGGGACCGTGATAATCTTTATGAACCCTAATCTAAATCATAAATTGAGTTCTTCAGCCGTCCTTAGATACATGTATGCTACTCGAACCGGTTTAGACATCCACCTTTTATCTAGAGTAGACAGGAAAACAAAACTCTAGGAATTTCCTTGCTCGAGTAATCAATTGGGTAAGTTTACAGGTCCATTCAAGTGCACATTTCACTCTCGTAGATTTATTGTACCACTGTATTTGAGGCTCACATTTTCATTTCCTTTGGGGTCCTCTTCCATATTCGGGTGTTTTTAACGAAGCGATATGAATAGATGACTGGAGCTATATGTCCACGACATATTACATTCTTTCTTATTCTGGAAATTGTTTTACTATTCAAACTAAAATATAGAATTGGACTAACTAATCCTATTATGAATAGAAACCATATATTTCCATCCAATACGATAATTTGCACCCTGAACTCATTTCAAGGGTTAAAAATTCCCTTCATCACTGCAATTGATTAATTGGTAACTGCTTTCATTGAATCAATTTTAGTAATTAATTATTTTTTTGTATCACCTTAAACGTTTTGTCTTCCTAAATTCTTCCATTTTTCAGGAGTTTTTTTTTCGCTTTGGTTTACCTGAGCTTTTTCGTTTTATTTCATTCTGCTGATAATTTACTTTTAGCTTCTTCTTCAGTTGACATTACTCTGTTTGAAGTACATTATTGTGACTTATCGAGAGGATATTAATGAATCATTTCACCGAGTGTGTGTGTGTGTGTGAGTGTGACATTTTGTGTCCAAATTTCGAGTTTTAGTCTTTTTTTTTATTTAATGTCATATTAAGACTTACATTTGTTTTCTAACACCTCCAGTAATTTATGTATTTATTTTCTTTTTTAACCCTCATGTCATTATTGAATCTAATCATGTCTATCTGCAAAATTTTAATTTCCATTCCTTCTTCGTCCTCAAAACAATTTTCCCATAATTCACTCACGTTATCATTCTTGCGTACTTTCTCAACATATGGGTTGAGCGAGGTAATGTAATGGATAAAAGTCCTACCGTATTTCGTTATTCATTTATCTCTCTGATTCGAATTCTCACTCCGCCTACGACAATACAAACTTGACTGGCTTCTATAGGCTCAAAATCGACCTTCTTGCTTCAAAAATCTACGCACCCACACCTCAAATACTTACGTCGTCAAGTTCGTTTTATATTCACAAAAGAAATGAAAGGAACCTCTCATTTTATTTGTTTCTTCTCACGCATGAGAATAAATACTAATGTAAATAATAATTGCTAAGTTATCCACCCGATAGATTTATTTTGATACGGTCTCATTGCCAGACTTTAATGAATGGTTTGCAAATGTAGATTGCCTAGAATTGCATAGAAAGGATTATAAAATCAAATTATTGTTGACCCTAAGATGTGTTGTTTTTTCCATGCATGCAGTGACAGTGAGGTAAATAAAACTGAAAAAAAAACAATACTTTGGTGTTTGAAAAAGACAATAAACAAATGCAACTTGAAGATAAACAAAACACAACCTCGGAAATGGTTTGCAGTAGAATGACAGTGGTAGCACATGCATTGAGCTGGACGGTGAAAGGTTTAGAACGAGGAAAAGTGTTTTTTTAATTTACCGAGCAAAATATCATAAATGGATTTGCTGCGGGAGGGTACTCTGGGATGCCAGAACGATGAAAGGAAAATATAAACAACATTACTTAAATCCAGTGGAATAAATCCCTAAAACATGTTACTCTAAAATTTATGAAATGGACCAACGATAAAGATACACATTTTAAGTACACTTTAAATGAGTGAGAGACATGAATGTTGGCAGCAACGGAGAAAGAAAGAAGTAAACTTGTCATAAATGAAGACGAAAGCACTGATCGAGTGACTGATGAAGTTCTATGAAGAGAAAAATAAATGGACGAATGCTCAACTTCATTGGACTCATTAACAGATATGGTAGCGCTGCTGAAGTCGGCTATTGAACGTTAAAATAAACGGGATTACTTAAGGAGGTTGTAGGCAAGGAATGCTAAAAATGAAAGGGGCGATGAAAAATTCAATGCAAAGAACTGGTGCGGAATGATGAGGTTACTAGAGTAGTGAAACGAGTGGAGAATGAATCAAACCAATTTTAAAATTGATGACTAATGCCGATATTTTCATTTTATCGTCAATGGTTGATAATAGATTCACAAGGAAGGGTCACAGGGAAGAATCTTCTGCGAGTAAAAATACGATTACGGCCGTACTTCGTCAAATACAATTATTATTAGGCAATCTACCGGTAAAGGTAGGTTTTTGGATGGACACAACTGTCAAATAAACATTTTGTAATTCCAAACAAAACCCAATCCAGCAACCTACTCTACATCAGGTCCCTCTTCATCTCTGTGTACTTATTTCCTCCCTTCATCTCGTCCAACATCCCTATCCTGTTCCTGCCCTTTCCTCGTTTTCCCAACATTCTCCCCTCTATTACCTTCTTCAACATTCCACTACCGCTCAATACGCATTTCATCCATTTTTCCTACCTCCATAGGATTTCTCTCAACAAACCCCTCTCCTCACCCACCATCTCTAGTACTTCCTCATTTGTTTTCCTTTCGGCCCATTTCACCTTCTCCATTCTTCTCCACACCCACATTTCAAAAGCCTCCAATCTACGTCTATCCTCCTGCTTCAGCGACCACGTTTCCGCGCCGTACATAGCTACGCTCCATATCAGAGTTTTTACGAGTCTTCAAATACAATATTTTGAAATAATTTTGAAAGTTAATGACAGTAAAGTGGGACCCTAAAAGTGAGTGGAGAAGAATAATAATGTAAGTATGAAGAATTTCTCCTTTTTTTATTCTCTAGACAAGATTAATAAAGCTTTTTTAAATATTTTGCCATTAACAGGTCAACTTTTCCTGTTATTACCGAATCCTATTTGAGACAAGTTATCTTCTGTCCTAAGTTTACGAAATGCAATGCACTTTAACAATGACGAAATTCTGAGGGAAATTAACAAAAAAAGGTTTAATTAGATGAATTCACGTAAATCTAGTAATACTTCACTTATGTGTTCCATCTAATAAATCAAATTTTGTCTCGAAAAAGCTGTGGCAGGAATAGCACAAAACCTGTCGCACATAATGAGGAGAAATGAACTTCTATCTAGACTGCAGATTAAAGATACGTTTTGTTCTAATTCTGAAAACACGGAACGTTTTTCTAAATGCCCAAACGCTTTTTAACAACCGCAAAGATGAATATCATTTTTTTTGCCTATGTTGCTTGATTCTTCAACTCCGCAACACTCCCTCCTACTTCAGGCCGTTTTGAATGCTATCTTTCTCCTTCCAAGCGATCATTAGATTCTCCCTCCTGGTACTTTCGGTGTCAATTTTTATTTTCCAAACTTTCTTTTCTCTCCGATTACGTCCAAAACTCCTTCGTTCATCTAAATCACCACTGATATTATTCCCGATAGTCCCCGATTCTCTCTCGTTTGTGGTATTCCCCCCATTTTCTCCAACATCGGGCTACGGGGATATGCACTATTTCATTCTGCAGTCTTAACTAAGTTACTCTTTGCGCCTTTTGAGTACGTACTTTGAGTTTCTGCCATTTTTAATTTATGATTTCAAATTCTACTCCCTCTAACCCAATTCATTTCCTCAGGGCCATTACTACATCTACAAAATACCCCGCAATCCGTAGCAAGGACGTGTGGCATGGGGTGGTAGGTCACCACCCTATCTACATATTATATAAACCCTCTACTTCCTCATGCACCTGGCACCACGCGATCCACCAAAAACCGCGAGAAGAGGGTGCGACCGAACACCATTCATGCAACATGCCAACACATATTACGAGTATTACATGGTTAGCGACTGTTCCTTTGCCTACACAAGGAGGATTGGAAAAACATTAAAACTGGGCAGGAACACATGTAATTCAGGCACTTACTGATTAGTATTCTACACATTTCGGACGGGCAATTCACAAATACAATAAACTTTATATACATTCATCTACACATCATCTGGCTCAAGGGAGCACGCTAGGTGGGCGTATGGACTCCAGATTTGAAGAGTGTTTTGTGGGAGTTAAATCTTGTAATCCCCTATTTTCGACAGCGTGTGCCTTTTATTGTCTTACACGTTCCCCCCCTTTTATTTTTGTCCCGAATATTGGGCGGGAAAAACGAATACTTGAATCTATCAGTTCGACCGTCTAACTCTCTAATTTTGTGGCAATTATATTTTATTTATTTTAATGCATAAATTTATTTATGTTTACGGTAATTCAAACAATGGCAACCAAGGAGCTATCGCAACAATGGTGTCCAGTACATACAGGTACCTGCATGTGTAGTTACCGATGCTCAAAAAGCTATTAGTGGTGAAGTTGTGAAGAACAACTAACTTTTCGGTTCGCTTTATCACTTGAAATAATATTTAGTACGTTACAAGTGCAATCACTATAGTGGCGTCGTGCAATAAAAGTGAAGTTCTCTACGGAAAGCAGTGTTCTGAAGATGAAAGAGTTCTGGAAGATTATTTATATTGTTTGACGCACGCAGAATGGTGTCTCCAGAAACTTCCCAAACACTTGCGCAAACAAGCATGCGCAAGCATTGCGCAAACACAAAAATGGATCAAGTTTTTGATCAGAAAAAAGCTCCGCAGCGCAACGGAGATGAGAATTCGAAGCATGCACTTCGTCAGCTTACTTTTGGATATGTCTCTAGGGACTCTGAGGGAATTGTACCTCAGTAATCCCCCGCATCCGCACGAGGCACTGACTCCACCGCCGACCGATGCATGTTTCAACTGGGAGGAGCAGCCGGTTGAAGAAAGTGAACCGACAGAGAAATGTGCCTTCAAGATACCTGACCGGGTGACAAAACTGATCGAAGGACGGGAGCCATCGTCTGCGGATCATCCAAAGGACCCCCAAGTGAGTCACACCTCTAAAGATGGGCGACTCTATGTTGCCACCAGAGCTCTCCCTCGGCGGCCGGGTGCTTATGGCTTCGTGAGAATGTCCGGAGGTGCTGGTGACGTCATGCGAAGAAGGGGTCCCCCGACAACTCAAGAAAGAGGTGGAGAGGACATAAGGAGAAATGCGACGGGACGAAAACCATGGCGTGGCGAACAGCTCCCTATTCACTGGCAACAAGCAAGGGCTGGAGCAACATAACACCAATGCATTCCCACTACCGCACCTCGAGACATAAGAAGAGGCCAATCCACGAAAGTAAGTATAGTATCTCAAATTTAAATGACTATACAGTTAGAAAAATCTCCACATATTGCCATTATATGCGTGCTACCACCCATTGTTTTCTCCTAGACAATTTTCTTCTCTGTGCTTGAATTTGACATCCACTTCATCATTAAGTTCATGCCATTTATATCCAAGATCAACAATGAGCATAGCATTATAGTGGATTCTAAAGAGTTTTCAAAATAGTCACCTTTCAAAAATTACTTTCTCATTCCAATTACCATTAAAAAATTAATTTTTGATTAAAGGACCATTTCTTAGAATTCATATTCTTCCTTGTTTAGTCAAGACATGTTCGAGAAGTTATTCATCGTGCAAAGGAACAAATTCAGACTGACGGCATTGCCGAGTTCAACCAGAAGCTGGCTGCAATGAGAGAGAATCTCAGGCAAGATTTGAGCCGTGCTCAAACGAAGTACCAATGGGTGCAGTGGTCATATGAAATAGCCATGAGGGCACGGGAACAGGCAATGGAAGAGAAGGAGAGAGCATTGGCAAGAAATGTAGATGCACTCTTGAATAAGCTGGATTTACTAGAACGCCGGAATGTCTTCCTTTTAGATTTCATTGAGAAGGGAATGATGGAACACTAGACGATATGTGAGGGGCATTAAGGAATCGCGCGCCAGAGAATTGAAAGGTCTCAAAGATGAACTACTAGCAATTTTATTTCGCTGCTATGACGACATACTACGAAGAGAATTACCTGGGTCCTCCTTAATTCACTGACAATTATGCATATCCATACTAATTATTGATCAATCCTGTAAATAATATATTTTGTTTTTGCTTATCAATATATATATATATATATATATATATATATATATATATATATATAGTCTGACCTGAAGAAGGCCTCGGAGTAGGCCGAAAGCTTAAATCATCTACAGTGTGAGTATCCTTTTACGTGTTATCTGTTTTATTCTGTGTTCTATTGTGCCGTCCAAAAGTTATATATATATATATATATATATATATATATATATATATATATATATATATAAACCATAAACACAGTAATCAACCCGAAGGTCGGTTTAGTAGGTGATGGTAGAGCTCACCCATGTACCAAGCCCGACGGCGTGTGAATATTCACACATCAGGGTAGGGGGGCCAGTTCCTTTCCCTGTGCCGGTTATGGTTTCCCAGGAAGATCTGGTACCCGAAAAATCAACAAGCTTATATATATATATATATATATATATATATATATATATATATATATATTTAGTGTATTAATAAAATGTTAGTTTATAGGAGAAATCAAGATTGGTTTGAATAAAGAAATATTTCAAAATGAAGTAATTTGCATTTTCACTTTTCTGATGGAAAGAGGCCCATTAGAATTTATGGAAAGATATTTAAGATGTTTTAGCGCCCTGCTAGGCACCGCTAGAGTGTTTGGCAAGGGGTGAATCCACACCAGACTAATTTGGACCATACCTAAGGTCTTGACAGACAACCAAGGCCAAATTCGAGTGTCTGCTTGTGAAGACCTTCTTGCAACGACATCGCGACGATTCCCCAACCCCCATACAATCCCGACTAGTCACCAGAAGACTATTTCCTATTCCCTATTAAAGTGAAACCCTCCCTCTCTCAAAGGACACCCCAATGGGATTCTAAGTGACGTCAAAAAAGCTTGCATGTGTACCCTTAAGGACCTTCCGGAATCCGCCTACCAGGGAGCCTTCGAGCCATGGAAAATACTCGCTCAAGGAATGTACTTAATATTGGAAGAATAATGAGAAAATATCTGAAATATATCTATTTTTCCCAAACTTTTCCCGATTCTTTTAATAAAAACCTTGTACAATTTAATTTATGCATGTTTCTTTTGTTTGCGTTTCCCAGAATATCACCACAATGTCCTGAACAAAGCATAGCAGTTTTATCATCCGTGCCTCATTAGTAATCCAAACTCCCTAAACATCCTCCCAATCTCCCGTACAATCCACTTTAACATGCACCTGGTCATGCTTGATAATCGTCCACACCTCCAAATGTCCGACGGAATGAAAGGAGGAAGGAAGTATTCAGAGATGAAGAGAAACCTGATGCAGATTAGGATGTTTATGTAGAGTAGGGCCTTTAGTAGAATGGTTTGAGGCGTCACTTTGTGGAAGCAATTCATATCGGAAAAGAAAACACTTTGTTCTTCCACATATATTTTATTATACACGACCTAGGTTTCGACTTACAAAGTCGTCATTAGGGAAAGTACAGAGGGCACACAGCTTCATCTACGTCTACATCTACTCAATACCCCGCAAGCCGCCGCAAGGGTGTGTGGCGGGGGGTGTTAGGGCACCACCCGTAATTTAGAGGAGAAAAAAATACCGCATGCAGAAGCCATCTCGTTGTATCAATCATTCCATTTGTAGAACATCACCACCATAAATTCCGCCCAAATGCGGGCAGTTCTTATTTCTCTTCCTTTATTTCTTGGTTTAGCCTTTCCGTTTCTTGAAAGTATCATTACTTAAGCTCGCGTCCATCGGAAATCACTCCTTGATTCTGCAGGTTGCAACAATATCGCCGAAATCCGTTTTAAATATTGGTCAACAAAATTTTACGAGGACATTCGCATATCCAACGAACCTAATAAACTCCCCACCTTCCCTCAGCTATTTCAAATCTACAACTACTTAATACCCCACAAGCCACCTCAAGGGCGTGTAGTGGGGGGTGTTAGGGCACCAGCCGTAATTAAGAAAAAAGCGCATGTAAAAGCCACAAATGTATACAATCCACAAGAAAAGAATGGTACACATTCATGCAAAAACCCTTACACCTCACACACATGTAAACAAGCAAACTACCAGCTAACATACACATGCACCTACAAATACACCTAATAACTTTGCAATGTTTAATTTTGTTCCGATTTGTAAATTAAATGTTTTTAATATTTATAAAGTGACTTCGGTTTCTTACTATTATGATGTCTGATTGTTATGTGTCCTGCCTATTCCGCGCTGACGAGCGACAACGAGTAATCACGTCTTATTCCTCTGTGAGTCAATCCATACCTTTGTTATCCGACCACTACCATTGATTTTGCAGGCCTAATGATGTACATGAGCGACAACCCCTCCGATTTACTCATGCTATATTCTACAACACTCGGCCCAAGTCGCCCTCCATAATCTGCCGAACAACGTCTTGAAATCTTCGAATAAATAAATATTATTATTTTACTCGATTATCCTTTTTATCAATCTTAAAAACATTGATACAACTGATTGCTACGAACAATTTGATTGTTAAAAGCATCAATAAAAAGAATGTTCTCATTCTCATTACTGATGTCAGACATCACGCAAGCCCAAATTTTCCAGTAAACGCTTTCTTTACTTCTCCAAGATGTTATTAATAATTCTTCGAGGTGTCATTCCTGTATGCCAAAGTAAACGTACGATACTTATGCCCTCACCTAATGTTAATATAATTATTCCTAGATAGGGATTTGATCATTGATCTAACAAAGTCTCCACACATATTTATTTATTCATCAATGTTATGAAAAACTGGTTAATTAACACACCCTGTTTACCTTGATCCTTAAATAATTCTGATTAAAACAAGTATTATGTGCAACAGCTGCTGTTTGTCTTCAATTCTTAAGGTTAGTTTTTTTATATCTAACTCTTTAATAATCTTAGCTGCAAGATATTCACATCACGCCAAGTTTACTTTTAATGATTTAAGCGTTCTTTTTTAATACTCTTACCACGAAGACTTTTCTCTTCTTCTCATCATCGTGAATTAATCTTTTTAGCTTCAATTTTTACGTTTCCTGTCTTATCTCTCGTAGCTGGCGGCGCTATATCTTTTTTCCCAACGATTCCTTTAGCTGCTCGGAAAGCGCGCAAATTGGCCTTGGCCTCTGGAATTCCTCCTTGCCACCATCGCTTTGCTTTTTTCCACCCAACTTTCATGCTGCCATTTCAGCTCTTCGTCATGATAATATCCTTCGCGCACTTCTCCGCAAACTGGTTTTCATATTTTTCCCATTCCTTCCTTATTCCGTCTCCTTATTCATATCTCCAATAATCCGTGGCTTCGTAACTCTTTTCACCCTACTGTCTCTTAACTGCTCATTACTTTCTTTCCTATTTTGTAATCTTCCTGCTAATCCTCTCTTTTCCCAACCCGTTTTCCTCAATTTGAGAACATGGTTGTGGTTCCTTCTCCAATTTATCACCAAAAAAAGCTTCAGCATTCTATCTTTGCACTTCTTGCTCATTTTAATCATCCTGAATTTTAAAATACCTTATATTTTCACCAAAAGCTAACATAAGCTAACTGGTGTACGTCATTACCTTAAGACACTTTTATGCATACACAATTGTTTAATTATTATTTTTTTGGATCTCATTTATTCTTTTTCATGCAAAACTCTCCTCTTTTCCTACCGAAGTTCATCGTTCAACTGTAAACCATAAGTGTAGCATAAATCACTTTGTCCACCACTTTCCCACGCCTTTCTTTTCTCGTACAATAGTATCAACTGTTTCTTGACATACCTTCCTTTTATGCAGGCAAAGATTCCATTTGTATAACAATTCGGCACTCTCTTTTTCTTAGCAATCAGCTCTTAATTTTAAATTACCTTTTGAATTCACAATATAATAAATGAAAACTACATCTTTTTCTACAAAAACAATAAAACCCTACCGCTCACTGCCTATATTATCAACCAATTATATATTTACCACCATGAAATATTTAAAATTATATTTCAATATTTATCTGAATTAGAACTGAATTTATTAGAGCTTTACGCATTTCAGCAGGCATATATTTTAACCCCTAAACCTACTTCATATTCCTAATACAAGTGTTCCTAAATTTCTCTTGAGCAGTGCGACTAAACCACGTTGACTATCTCCCCACCCCGCCCTCCAGCGAGAAGGGAGTTACTCATAACTCTTTATCCAGTGGTCACCGTTGTTTTTCTACCTCACTTAAAAATAGTAAGGTATCAGTCATCATTGCCGTCCAAATCGTAAAAATTCCTGCTGTAGCCGCATGTAATATCTTCGTTTTTTTTGTACTGCTCTCAAATTAGCAGCGCAGGGGTACTGCGTGACGGCGACCGTAAAGGCTTCTCCTTCCACGCTGAAGCTTAATTAGATAGTACGAAGGTTAGTCTCAGAAATACCAGAACTCTTTACTACATTTCGTTCAAACATGACCCGTCATGCTAACGTACGTCAAGCGTAAAGCATTTGGAAGTTTGTTTCTCTTTGACTTCTTCAAATTAAGTTTTTGACGTGGTACGTGTATGCTCCCCTTCCAATGAGGTTAGACGTCTCTGCAATCGTGACATTACACAGCTCGTATACGTCGAGGGCGGCTTACCTTCCATATGTCTGGTTGTCTTTCGTCTATCTTGGCATTTGTCAGTTGGATTTACCGTCATTTCTGACAATACAGCTATAGAGCCGTCTCTGATGTACCACCCCGAACGGCTATTTGAAGAGATTCTAGGACTAATCAATTGCATTTATTTTGCATGCAATATTTTACACCTCGGTGTATCATTTAAACCAGGAGGATAGATCAATGGTGGCAGTATATCTAGAATTTAGGTACTGCATTTTTTGGGAAATTATTTTCACTCGCTCTTGATATTAACAAGGGTGGACTGAAAAGTTTCCGACCCAACAAATGAGACATATTTTCTGAAACTTTTGTGGTCGGAAACTTTTCAGACCAGCCACGTGCGTGTGTGTATGTGTATCAATGAACATGTTTTATTGCATTTCCCTCCCATTTTACCCCACATAAGCCGTTGTAAATAGTAAATAATTTTATTTAACAAGCAGAACTAGGAATTGTTAAAAGCCATTTAATTTCATATCACCCTTCAATGCTAAATATGTACTATAAATACGTGTTCATGGGACATAAATTACGGATTACAACACAGATTAGGTTCTTTAAACCTTATTACTTATCAATGATATTTGAAGCGTCTTCAATTGTACTTGCAGTCTCTTGAGAGACATCAAATTATCCTTAGCTTATATCACGCCACAAATTATGTTACATACTGTAAGCTGTCAAACCCTCCAAAAAAATAACATGGTACTAATTTTCGCGTCGTTATCAAAATTATGGGGTCGAGTTAATTTCCGAAAATCTTTTTTGAGGTATTATTTATCTTTTGGTCAGACGATTAGTTTTTGTGCCCAAACGAGGCGTAGGAATGACTTCGGAACTTCTATTGCAGGACTTCCAGTTCTGTCTTTAGGTTTACCTTTCAAAGTTCTGATTCATTTTGGAAAGAGAAGAAGATGGTGCCATGCTCATTTGTCGAGACAAACGCTTAGATATCTACATCGGCATGGTATCTTGCAAGCCATTGCAAGGGTGTGTGGTAGGGTGTGATTCCACACCACACATAGAGCATCAAAATTAAGAGTTGCTTAGCCAACAGTAAGTTACTGTTGCAATTAAAACGATGAACATAATTTTGACATGGGCTACTCGGTCACCACGGTCTCTTAATGGAAAAGAATATTTTTACTACGAATGCGAGATGATCGGTTGGTAAAAATAAGGACAATATAAGGATTACATAAAATAATTACCAAAAAAAACAATATCTAAACCGATTCTATGAGGCTTACTTTAAATGGGACATTAGAAGTGAAAGAGAGCATTGGTTTTTTTATCCCCTGATTACATTTCCTCAGTACAAAATCCTAATTTTCTTCCAGATAGTCAACTTATTTCCCGTTTGTTTCACTCAGGAAAGATCGTGAGAGAGGGTAACGCCCAAGTATTCAATCGAGTCTGCACATTCCATTTCGGTGTTCCTGATTAGGTAGGCGTTCGGGAGGTAATGGCTCCTTTACCTAAAATTCATCAAATGCATCACTGCGCACTTTTTAAAGTTTGATTCTAATTGCCAAGTCCCGCCTTAGAGTTGTGTAGCATTTATGTCATCTGATAAACCTGCTGTGTCCTCAGGATTACGTATTTCTCTGTAAACCACTGCGTCGTCGGCAAATAAACGAATCATACTAGTGACTACGGAGGCAATATCTTTAAAATAAAACAGGAAGGAAAACGGCCCGATGACACTTCCTTGATGTATCAATGAATTGGAGCTAGAACATGATCTAAGGGCACAACGAACTTTTGAACGCGATTACTAAAAAATACTTTAATGCAGCATTTAGTGATGTTTTTTCTAGCATAGGCTTGCTAATTTGTTAATAACTTACTAGAAGACACGTTGTCGAAAACATTTTTTAAGTCCTGAAAAGCCGTAATTTCATATCATGAAAATACACGCAAAAATGTGCGAGTCTCGCGTAATCTACCATTGCGGAAACCGTGCTGGTTTTTCATCCTGGTTATCGAGGTGCCTCATTGTCGAGCTAAAATTAGGAATATGTTTCATGACCTTGCAGGATATTAAAATATTAGGGAGTTAGGCCTGTAATTACTCAGTTCCTTCATGTCGTCGCTTTAAAATTTAGCTAATGTCAAGACATCGGGCGATATTTGATAATCTCTCAAACATTATATCAGGATAACGCGATTTACTTACCCTACGCTAGTTACTAATCTAAGCGAGCTGGTTTCAATTTGGATAAATAGATTTCCGAACAGTTCTATTTCGAAGGGTAAAATTTCCATTTAGAGTTTTGGTTGGGGTTGATTAGGTAGGGTATCTGAGATATTTGTTGAGAGCTTGGTGAAGAAGCCTTGAAAGAAATTTAAAAAGTTGAACTTCTCTGAACTGCTAGCTACTCCCTCGCCCATATTGGTTTTGATAACTTGGGTGCTAATTTCCCTGAACCACCCTGGCATATCTGACCAAAATACTTTTGGATTCTCGAGTAAGTGGACAGATAAGTTTTCCTCGAATTCCCTGACTTCACGCTGTTAAAAAAGCTTTCTTGGTATTGGCACTGGAAATCTTATAATGTAAATACGAACTCGTAATCTCATTTTCTTCGTCACCAGAAAAATAATTTCGAGTATTTTTCTTATTGACATGGCATACCATACCTTTGAAGTCTTAAGGACTTCCTCGTTGCCACGTTGCCCCATCTCGGTTCCGTGTTCTCTTTTATAATTATGTGCCATGAGCTTGTTGACCGCTGAGCGGGTTACGCCGAGGACATAATTCAAAGTAGCATCAGTGTTTCGGTATTTGCGGGCTTAGTTAATATTAACAAATGAAATTAGTAATGCATGCAAAAAGCCTCATTTTTTTATTCTTCGTATTTTTCCTTTGATTCTGGTGTTTCTGAAAGCATTAAGCAGAACTTTATAGCATATCTACTTCTCTGTGGTCGCTAGTTCCTGTAAAAGTGTCCTTTATCGTAACAGTATTCTGGATAGACTCGCAGTTATCTCTGACTTTTCCCACCGCTTTAGAAATGCATGTGCTTCAACCTACGGAGGGAACATTGAAATCTTTAACAAGTACTTTTTGTTTCGTTGTTTCTGAGTGAGAAGTTTTTGAGCTTCTTGTCAAGTTCCTATATTGAATTAACGCTAGCATTTTATGGTTCTTATAACGCAATTACGTGAATTCATTCGGCTCGAGGACTATTATCCGAGCCCTAAACGTTTAATATGCAGTTATCTGAAATAATCTCAGCTCTGCTGGCGCATGAACTGTTAACTACAACAAAAACTCTTTCACCGATTTATTTTCTTTGTCATACATTTAAACTGAGATCGTTATGGGGAAAAGTTCATTGCCAAGGATTTCATTCTATAAAAAAAACTGTTTCAGTAATTGTATCCACGCCTGTGTTCTCAGGTGCTGGTGCTCGGCTATTTTATTTTCTAAACTTTGGCAGTTAACTACCACGACAGAGATTTTTTCCTCGTCATAAAGCTTGTTTTAACATTTAACGGTAAGTTTTTTCTCATTGCGATATAATCCTTAAGATATTTTTATGTCCGATGGGTTGTATTTTCCATGTATTAACTTTCCGGATACCTCTCTGAGTTGGTAGTCCTCTAGTAAAGGCGTTAAGATCATTTCAAAAATAATTCTTCTTAAGTTGGAAATATAGAGATTGCACTAATGGAGTGTAGGCCACTAATTGGCCCACGCTCTAATCTAAAAAAGCTAATGATGGCCCCATTGGCGCTCACTCGATAAACGACCAAACAGGTTGGAGCACTCCTTGCCCCCAGCCTTCACGGTATCCGAAATTCCTATCGTCTCCACAAACAGCCTTTAAACGACGATAAATCTCGGTAGGGGTCACTTTTTAAGTCACGCTGTTTAACTCGCGTTGACATAGCACTGGAACAAGTCTCCATACATTCGCTTCTCAAATTACACTGGATGAATGTAACGGCCTCTGTTGAATGTATGCTGGCTGAATGTTACTTCAACATGCCACCAGAAGTTTCTGAAGGTCATTTCGTTTGTCCATCTCCAAGCACGCGTGCATCACTTTTCAGCCTACCCTCGTACGTATAGGAAGAAAAAGGAAGCAAGAAATATGGATGCAGGGGAAACATTTTGATAGGCCATGGAATGTTGAAGACTCTGATGCACACTAAAATAATGGAGAGGACCTTAAGCAAGCGGTGTATAGTGGTATCAGGTTTTGTCTTTTTAGGTTAAACTAAAAAATGCGATCATTGTGGCCATCCAAAACTTACCTCAAACGGTATACTGCTAATAATAGAAGTAGCCTACTTACATAATTATACATCATTAACACGGCTATACTTTTAAAATTTAGGATATAGCCACTTCATGATATTAGTATTCTTTTTATTAAGAAAAAGTTTCTTATCATTGGGTTGCGGGCTGCGCAAAATGATCTCAGCCGTCGACGCACCAAAAAAGTCAAAGTACATACGTACTACTACTCCTAAAGAATGTTGGTGTACATGGGATTCTTCGAAGTCGTAGTGGGGTGAGTATTCCCGTTCTCCCATCTGAACATGGGACCTCTGGAACTGTTGTTTGGACATTTCAAGTAAAAGGAACGAACCACATCTGCATCTACATTTCCCATGAACGTTAAGGGATCAGAATGACGTTATCCGACCGCGCTAGGACTATGAATGGTGTTCTGGGTCAAGGGTAGCCTGTTGTGTGATCACCTCCTGCCACACGTCCTAGTGGTGACTCGCAGGGTACCATGTTAAAAAAATTGGGTTTGTGTTATATCTCCGGTAGCGAGAGTTTTAACCATCGAAGTGTACAGGATTGCTTAGAAGCATGGCTCTTTACGTCATTTTTATTGGAGTGGGGGATAGGAAAATAATGTCAGCACGAAATAGCCGGACGTTTTATGGAGGGAAGATGTATATTGGCTTGAAGAGGGTGCTTCGAGGAAAGTTAATGGAGGGTGTAAAAGTTGGTTTGAGTGGTTTGTAAAAAGTAAATTTATTCTTCCGTCAAGCCTTCCGTGGTAAAACGAAGGAAAGCGTCAGACTACTGCGACACACTGACATTTCTTGTTTTTTATCTTCAATTCGAGATAATCCCGAGATCTAGAGGCGGAAACACCAGAGTGACAAACTCAGCAAAGCATCCTCGATCCCAGTCAGGGAAACCGCGTGATGGTAAAGTGAACGTGCAGGAGGGTTCAAAACCGAGTTTATTTCCACCTCACGCATTCGAGGGGGTGATTAGAAAAATACATGCGTTAAGGACTGAAATTCCGACCACCCTTGTCCTTTCAAATTACTCCAAGAGACGCCGAGGAAATAAAAAAAATGAATTAAAACTTCCAAAGGACGGTGCACCGCAATAACAGTAACCCCTCAAGAGAACTGAAACATTACATAATTTAATCGTATAATTTTGGTAGATCCAAAACCAAATTTTCAATCGATTTCAATTCTTCAATCACTAACAAAACAAATGTTATAATGCATCCGAAATCTCACGTAAAAAAGAAGTCTCCTTCGCAGTTATGTTAAAAATATTTTACCACTAACTCCATATTGCTGCGGAAGTACAGATCATGAATAAAATCAGAGGAATAAACAGCGGAACTGCTTAAAATGTCGCCGTAAAACTGACAAATTAATTTTTTTTTCATAAGTATAATTGTCATCAATACCACTCGGAATTTGATTTTTCTGACTAGGCGGCCTAGTTTGTAACCATTCTCCATCCCAGAGAGCTTTCACACAAGAACAATCACTGGAAAAGGAAGAGTGAACGGCTTCAACTAACTGAGCTCCGAATTCATAGTCTATTGAATATGACTCTTATTCTATATAACACTCTTATGGTAATAAAATCAGTATTATCGGCATCTATAGAGTGTATCCGCACTACAAATATCAAGAAATTCCTTTAGTTTCTCTGGGAATATTTTCAGTTTTCCAGGATTCGCATCCCCAAGTAAATTTATTTTTGCGCAATCATGGGAAAATCATTTTTTTTTATTTCAGAAGCCACTGTACGGTAAGGAAAGGTTGTTAGACTCATTTTGATATCGGACGCGTCAGTAACCACCAGCTGTTCGCCGGGGGTGTAGGTGAATGGATACATTATAACAAATAAGAATGCCATCTAGTGAAAAAATGTCTCCAGTAATCGCAAGATATCGTTCGACATTGAACCACTCTCCCATAAAGGACGTGAATTTCCCAGTCAATAAGACACATTATAAAAGAAATGTTATGTACTGTTCACTGGCATGGCATACCTTACGTAAGAATTCCGACAGCGCCGGGGTCAGTATCATTTCAATCGCACCGAAGGTTAATAATTCTCATCGATCGACAAAAAGTCTGCAAATCGCTCAAAATAACAATGAAATCACTTATGAATAGCTAAATCGGCGAAGGATAATATAAAATATTCCCTCAAAATAATGGAAATAAAAATAAACACAAAATGAAATTGTTAGGACATTAAATTATTTGGAGAATACAAGATTTTGACCCACATGAATATCATTAGCCGCTGTCGAACAATGCGCAATTACAATGGTGTGTCCTTTAATGTTAAAGGCTACGAACAATTAACGCGACATTTGGGCACGAATTTCTACGTAGTGCCTCCGAAACGAAACTTGGGATTACAGATGGGAAGCTCATTTTCGTAAAATGTTTCAAAGTACTACTTTTACTGAATATTCGCGAAAATCCTTGAGTTTTCCAGGTTTGTATAGGTTGGCGGACACCTTGCATCTCACATTTTTAAAGTAAGGATTGGTTGAAAATTAAATAATGCACACTCATTTTAAGTAGTTTCCTACAGCTATTCCAATCTTTTGAATCGCGAGCATAAATTCCAAGACGTTTAGCAATTAGTATGCAATATAAACATTCAACTCCTGTCGCTCAATCACCCTCTGCCACATCCTCTAGAGGTGTCTTTCCGGTACCCATTTGCATGCAAATGTGGAAGAGGATCGAAATAAAGCAGCAACCCAAAGGGTCAAAACCGGATCATCGAACTAGAATGCCTATCAATCCACTCACGCCTTCCAATCGATCATCGTTCCTTGAAAATTCTCTTTCCTCTTGTCCTCATAATGGGAATTTTCGAAGGGTTAGAAGATTTACTGGAAGAATTTCGATTCTTACCGACTCTCCGGCATTCAGCTGCGTTTCCCTGATATTGGTTCGTGAACGAGGAGCCGTACATACCTTTGATGGCCCGATTGTGAATATTGAAGGACGGGACGTGCCTTATCTCATCCCACTATCCGCTCTCCTTTCACGTCTTGGCTCAACTACGAGGGCGGTTTTATTTTTCAACATCCAATAGGCCATAAAAAAAAGACAAGTGAACATTTAAAATTATTTTATCACTAAAATTTATCCGCACTAATGGTTACTTTTATACATAATCACCTTGACGATTGAGGCATTTGTCATACCTGTGGTCTGGCTTTACAATACCCTCTTCATACGAGAATGTTGGCGCCAATGAATTTAAAAAAAAGTCTTGGCGTTGTCTTGAAGCTCCTCTTTGGTTTGGAAGCGCTGCCCTTCTACACACTTCTTCAGTTCAGGGAAAAGAAGAAAGTCACTAGGCTTTAGGTCAGGACTCTATGACGGGCAGTCGTAAATGTCCAATTGAAATTGCTCAAGGAACCATTGGGTTACACCAACACTGTTAGGACGGGCGCAGTCATGGAGCAGAGTAATTTCAGAAGTCAGCATGCCTCTTCTTTTGTTTTGAATGGCTGTCCGCAAACGTAACGTTTCACAATAAATAGCTGCATTAATCGTTGTCCCCGGCTGCATGAACTCAACAATCAACACATCTTTATGGTCCCAAAACACGGTAGACATAACCTTTCGGTTGTTTAAAGTTTGTTTGATTTTTTTCTTGATCGTACAGCATACACACGCCGCACGCTAGACACACGCTGTACTCTCATACACGCTAGACAAGCAACCATAGGTGTACGTGTAAGCCTTTAGTAATAAAATATTTTGTGAAAGTGTTTAATTATTCGATTGATTATTAATCTATTATTCAATTAACGTTCATAAAATGTTTGTAAATGTATTTTTATGACCCATCGGAGGCTGAAAAAAACCGCCCTCGCATTAATCCTTATGCTTTACGCTGTAGCAGCCGGCAATAACACCAAAACCGTTCTCTCGTAATGCTCCTCCTCTGTACTCCCTGCTCGGGCCAGGAAGAGGTTCTAAAGCAAAAGCATATAAATTACTTCTATACGTAGGTAGCACATCGGATACCAGAGCGGAGTTCATGCTTTGAGTTCCATGAAGGCCATTTTCTCGATGATGACTCCGCTTGTGTGAATGCTGACTGATGTGCTAAGATTGAGGGAATGAATACATACAAGCCACCTATAGGTTTTGCACGGTCCCAATATTTTATATGCGTGAATTGTCTAATATTTAAAATTTCTGACTGATATTTTTATGCGTTCAAATCCATACACTCGACATCGTAATCATGAGAAGAGAAATGGTAAAGGAAGTGGAATTTGTGTCAGCAAATGAGACCTTTACAACACCGGAGTGGGGGTCATTGATCGCTGTGGATTGCAAATTAAATCTGTGTTCTCGTCATACTCCGCGAGTCGTGTCGGGGGGCGTGGGATAGAAAGGGCGAAGACACCTGACTTCATTGTTCAATTAGTTTGATGTTTCTAGTGGGAGTGGCAAGTTACGATTGCGTTTTTCGATCGCAACTTCTAAACTTGATTTAATTACTAAAAGTACTAAGTTTGTTAATTTTTAATATAAAAATATTTATATTTATTTATTATTATTAGGTAATCTACCGGTTAAGGTAGGTTTTTGGATGGGCACAACTATCAAATAAACATTTTGTTCCTCCAAACAAAACCCAATCCAGCGACCTACTCTACACCAAGTCCCTCTTCATCTCTGTGTATTTCCTTCCTCCCTTCATCCCGTCCAACATCCCTATCCTGTTCCTGCCCTTTCCTCGTTTGCCTAACAATCTCCCCTCTATTACCTACTTCAACATCTCACTACCGCTCAATACGCCTTTCATCCATTTTTCCAGCCTCCATAGGATTTCTCTCAACAAACCCCCCTCCTCGCCCACCATCCCTAGTACTTCCTCATTTGTTTTCCTTTCGGTCCATTTCACCTTCTTTCCATTGTTCTTCACACTCATATTTCAAAAGTCTCCAATATACGTCTATTTCCTGCTTAAGGGAGCACGTTTCCGCGCCGTACATAGCTACGCTCCATATCAGAGTTTTTACGAGTCTTTTCTTAACCTCGCTACTCAACGTCCTCGTCATCAACTCCCTCCTCCTTGAGAAAGCCTCCTTGCCTAGCGCAATTCTTCTCCTTACGTCCCTACCACTTTGACCGTATTGGTCCAAAACACTTCCGAGATATGTAAACGGTTCACCCTGCTCTATTTTTTCCCCTCCTATTTTAATGTTTAGCTTAGCCTTTTTCTTTCTGGAAAATCGCATAACCATTGTTTTATTAATATTGATTCTCATCCCGTATTTATCGCACTGAACCTCCAATTCACTCAGCAATGCTTGCAACCCCTTGGCTGACTGAGCAACTAATTCTTGTGTGTATATAACGTATACACACAGTAATACTGTTTCTTCTGAGGAAGACGGAGCTGAATTCCGTCGAAATTATTAAGAAATAACGTGTTAGTGTTCTTTTTATGTTCTTATATTGCTTGTTGCTATCCGAGTTTGTTTATTCAACACCTCCGTGTTACTTCGATGAAATCATCATTTACATATATATATTTATTCATTTATTTATTTATAACACCAATTATTTTCAATTAGGGATACCTCAGGAGAAAGGCATGTTCTAGTCACACCGTTTTTCCATTATTTAAGTAGTACAAAAACAAGTGTCAAATCAACCGTTTTTTCGCGGGAGAAAGAACCATCAAGTTTGTTCACTGCTTCGATATGTTAACATTCATTATTAAATATATTATATATATATATATATATTAGTGATCTATAATATTCGAACTTTATCGCTGAGAACAAATATTTAACAATAAAATGGTCGCCATAGATAAATAATTTCATTTTGGGCAACGTTTCTATCTGTTTTCTGTTTCGGAAAGATTTTGCGCACTTGGTACTCGAGAAACCAACTTAGGCCATTCCCTAATCCGGTCAAAATCTGACCTCTCCATTTTTGACAATCACGCATATGGGCTCGAATAAAAGTTGCAGTTATGGCCACACTTTTTCTGAAATAGTGTGTAATCAAATCATTTATATCAGATACTGCTTCTAAAAGCAGCAAAGACTTTCAAAGGCATTTCAAGCTGCAACAAAAGAAAAAAATGTAATGCAATAAATGAAGTGAATGAAATCCTTGAGTGAGGCCGAACTTAAATTGCCATCCCTCCCCTCACACTTTTAAATGCTGAGCTGTCTCTTCCTCGCGATCTTTTTCAACTCCCACCGATCGCATTCTTCAACAATCTCTAAAAGGGCTCGCAATATCTGTAATTAATGTGGTCTTAGGCGTCACTTTATAGCACTTTACATTCATTTTCTGAAGTAAACTATTTTCGACATAAACTATACAAGTATATTATTTTTTTCAAAAGTGAACACCTCGCTATCTCCTGAATTAAAAGCTTTTATACAGAGTTCCTGGGGCGACACACACTCACAGATAAGTACCGGCACACTTTATGCGTCCAAAAAAAACGAGATAGCGTGAGAAGGAGAGAGAAAGAGAGAGAGAGAGAGAGCAATGCGAGGGAGTCAAATGTCTTTTAAACGATAGCGTGCAGTGCCTTTTAAAGTTGAACCTCCATCCACGAGAGCAACGGGGCTTGCTCAAGCGAGCTTCTACATTTCCACTCCCCGGCGCTAGATTCCAGGTCTTCATTCACTGGATCCTGGAGTGTGGAAAAATGTGAAATTCTATGAACTAAAGCCCATAAAATTCCCGTAGTTCACAGAAATATGGTGAGTTTCACGATCAAATAATTTACTTGGATCTCAAATAGTTACAAATACAGGAGCAAATGTCACAGCAAACAGCAATGTTAAATGTTGTTGCAGCAAATAAAGGAGACATTTTGTCATCCCAATGAGTTTTTTGACACCCTTAACCAGATTTTTAAGTGACGTACCTACTTTTGGGCTTACTTCTTCACATTATAGGATAATTTAAGATATGCATGCCATTCAGTAAAATTACACACAATTTACATTTACTTAATGAAGCCCTTGCAGTATTTCCACACGCTCTCTTCCGACAGAAATGTATATTTCACTTAATTATTACCTTAATATGTCACACATGATGTCATATATAAAACTTTACGTGGATTTTATGATTGGTTTAAAGAATTTGTAAATTAATTTGCGACTCTTTGAGTATCAGACTTCTCTTCGGGTCAGTCTACGTGCACAATCTGCTATGCTCAGCGTAAATTTGCTCCCAAAGAATGTGGTGTACGCATGATACCCAGGAGTGCGTATAAGCCAGCACAATTATGGCGAATATGAGAGTTGAATGATGCTATTTTTATTCCCCGTTGCCAAGAGTTAAATGTTTATGGAGTTGGTTGTTGAAAAAGTGAACATTTTTCCGTTTTCGTGATAAAACACATGGAAACAAAAATGGTATGCTATCCAAGATACTTTTTTGTTCAGTGTCTTATCTTTTGACAGGAAAAAAAAGGTCATATTGTTTGAAGTGATCACCTCTGTATACTCCTCCAGAAGGTCCATCTGTAATTTATTTAATGGAGTCTCTGTACAGAGAATGGCCTCGAAGTAGGTGTAATTCAAATAAACGCATAGTTCACCTTTCGAAAGGTAATTGCATTAATAAACACTATATATATGCATATATATCGTCTTTAAATATATATATATATATATATATATATATATATATATATATATATATATATATATATATACACACACATTCAAAGACGAAAACCTATGTTATTCCTATCCCTTTTCCTTGTATCTTCTGCATGGGCACATTATTTCCACATAGCTTTGATCGTTTCCATTATTAGTAACTCATCCCAGTTAAAAATCCCCAGTGCACAACCGACACTATTTCCCCACAGTGACTTTTATAAAAATTAATTTCCCCAATAAACCTTTTCAGAGATTAAATTTATCAAACTTTGATAATGGAATAAGAAAGATGGAGGTAATGGGATTTGATTCCCGCAAGATCAAAATATGTACTCTTTTCTTTTGTTTTCAACTCTTCCCTCACCACTATGATGCCTTAAACAAATTTATTTCACACAACTCTCCTTATGCAAGAACGTTAAAATGAAAAATTCCAGTATTTGATCGAATTTTCTTTCACAATTATGGAATATCTGTGTCTTAACGTTTTTTTTTCTATTCCACATTCATTGCTCGATGAAGCTTGAAAATTTGAACTAAATGTTGATATCCGGATTTTTACCTCAAGGGAGATTTTAATGCACCTAAGGACAATGGATACTGTCGAATTACTTTATCGGACGACTGGTAATGTCTCTTACCGTCGCATCGAATCCCGCCGGTGGAAGAATTTTTCTGTGCTATCTGATTACCTACGTGAGTGAACAATTACAATTACAACTGTGGAGAGCCCCTACCCAACCACATTACCCACCCATCCCTAAAGGTGCTCATGACTTCGGCTATTAATTTACTCCCCTATTAATCACCCATACAACAGCGGTTCAGGACTCATTGCCACTCCGAATGGGTCACCCAACACGAAATCTATAAAAATCAAAGCAAATATGGGGTAAGGGTGGTATGGTTGTGCCCAACAAAAGTAATTACTGGGAGTACTGACAGTCGGCTTACGGGAAGGGACGAGTTACCTCGATGATAATATAGGTTCGTTTTAGAACCGGTTGCTTTGGTCTAAGTAGAGTTTACTTTACATTTATCGTAGTAATAAAACATTTTTTGTATCTTTTTAGAGGCATTTCACTTGTCGCTATTATCGGAGAGTGATTTTCCTTAGACTTTCAACGCGGCGAACGCGTATCCACATTTGCTGGGTGTAAAATACTGGCATCCGCTGAGGAAATATAAGCCATGACGTGTCTTTCGCCACAGGTAGAATCGCGAACCTAATCTCATCGTTGTGTACGCAATACCTAAGCGACCTGACTGGTTAAATGATAATAAATTTCCAGGAACGCACATTCTGGAAAATTCAAAGTGATAATGAGCTAACATTCAACTTGTTTTAGTTATCATCTGTAATTGGATTCACGGAAAATAGAACGTAAAAAAACTAGCAAAAATCGGATGCCATATTCTGCTCTTCTCCAAACTCGTTCGTTTCTGAGAATTTCTTCTTGTTTATCGCCATGATATATGGAAGCGCAATCACTCCTAATGTGGCAAAAGCAAACCGTAAAGGTTTCATCAATGAAAAACAAGCAGTGTTTTCACCCTACTCTGTTCAACGGAGAGGTACAAATTTTGATAATATAAGCTCTCGTAAGAAATACTTTGCCAAGGTATATACGTAATGCTAATCAATATTCTGCTTGAAAAAACAGTAGCTCTCGTCGAGCGATAAATGCGTCCAAGCTGAGAGAAATATTTGCGAAGAAAACATTGTAATATGTACTTCCCTACGGCTAAGAACATTGAAATTGAATTAATGGGATGCGGAGAACAGGTACCTATTAATTACACGCAAAGGATGAATAAAGAGAAAGCTTTCATTTGAGAGAATCAAGTGTTTACTTATGAGAAAATATAAAAAGGTCATTTTACTGGCGGGCATGCTGATGATATACCAATTAGGGGCCAAATTTCTTTTTATAAGCATTGAATTTCTGTCAGTATACGCACCGATTACAATGTTTCCCAAATTTCCCTAATGAGGGAGCAGATCCATGGTTTCTCATTTGTTTAGAGAAGCTAAGAGCAATCGTTAAAAAGGTAGACTTGGAGTCTGGATCTTGGAATTTTTTTAAGGAGCATACGAAATTGTCATAAATTCATCTTCAAGCCAAAATGAATTTTGCATACGTGTTACTCTGCTGCATTAGTACAAAAAATAGCCGCTATATTTATCAATCAATTTAATCTTGCGATGGAGAGATGTTTTCTAATGATAAGTCGTTAAAATGATTTGCAGTGCAGTGAAAATGAATATTTCTGTTCATTGGATGACAAAATCTACCTGGAGTCACTCACCACAATTCTTCTCCTTTTTCATTAATTTGCTATCCTCAGGTACGCTTTGTTAGGTCCACAAAGGTTTCAGAGTGACATTGCGGCGCAAGAGTAATTATAAGCTGCGTGTTCTACCAAAAGATGGTGTCTGAACTCATAGCAGTCCGATGTGATTATTCGGGGTTGGCATTAGCCCACTCTTAACGAAAGACGCCAAGAGATCCACAGTTTAATGTCCCTTCCGACGGGCGGCCATCCACAAATCACCCATGTAGAGATCGGAATACCAACGAAAATTTCTACCACCTCCGCAATTCAGACGTGGATAATGTCGCATAGTGTTATTCTCCTCCCTTTTCGTTCTTAGAAAAATTACATCTTAAATCTCTCTGTTCTATGCTTACATTTTCTGTTTTTATTTACATGATCTATCCTACCGTAGTATGATGGGGACAATAATGCATTTTCAATCTCTTTGCTTGAGAGGCCTTCCTGGGAAACCGTAGGCTGTGCAGGGCAAAGAACTGTAAGAACTCCTTTCCTGTAATTAAGAGACTTTCACATTAGATTGGGCCCTACTCTTACCTAACAAGCTAATCGTCGTGTTGATTATTGTGGGAGCTATATTAATAGAAATTTTAAGAGAGAAATCACACCATTAAAGCTATATTCGGCTCTACAAGGGCTGACAGCACAAGAGGGATGCAAAGTTAAAAATTTACAGTGAATTTCAAAATTTGTGCTTGTCGAACGGGTCGACCGCAGTTGCGTATTTGGAGCCATATAGAAGAGCTCAAGAGTAGATTGGGATATTTATTACGGGATAAGATTTAATTTTATAGACCTGCGGCCTGTTCTCTCATCGCATCGGGAGCTTCTCCATCGGCTCTCTCAGCATTTAGCTCTTCTATACGGAAGGAATAAGTGACCAGAAACCAACTGTAATCGAATTATCTGTTTCGATAAATAAAATCCTAAAGTCCAGACGAAAGGCATCCCTAATCGGGAAGGGTAACTTTGAGGATTTTGCCGCGTATCTTAGCAAAAGCCTACAATCACTCCTTACAAAAACGCACAACGCTGGGACTGAGGTTACATGGAAGCATTTCTTGGTATTAATTATACACGGTATTGAAGCACACATAACTACCAAAAAGAGCAACGATAGTGACGAACTACGACAGTTGAACAGTGAGGTTGGAAAGGCTTTAAGGCAACAAAGGAATTTGCACTCGAAACACAAAAAAAAACTTTGAAAAACGGCCTAGGACCGTCTTCTAAGAGTGTACGAAGGAAATACATAACAAATCGTAGGGAAACAAAGAAAATAATGCAGAGCGCCCTAATAAATTTTAAAAGAAAGGTTCCGTGCGATTACTTGGAGAATGAAAAGGCTTTCTGGTCATAAGGTTACGGACTTGCAGGGAAACGTCCAACCATAGAGTCCCTCAAAGGCAGCAATGGGAATGCATACGCAGACAGCAACCAAAATGCGAATTTTTAAAAATAATTTCTTTCAAAGTTCATTTCTTTCATACTACACTGTACACTAATGACAGAGAGATACCCAGTGAAGGTCACGTCACACCTATCCCAAAGGTGGATGACAATTAGAATTACGCGCAAAGGAATCACGAAACAACTCCTGCATATTAAACGCAATAAATCAGCCGGCCCAAAGGCTATTCCCACAAGGGTGCTGAAAGAGCTCGTTAAACCGAAAATGCGCTTTTTTTGGTTACATATTCAACAAATCTATTTCAGAAGTGTTGTTCCCCTGGAATGTAAAATAACCAACATCACGCCTATTTTTAAAAGCTGAAATAAACAAGGCCCCGGTAATTACCGATCAATATCGTTAACCTCTCTCTCTCTTGTAAAGTCTTGGGGCATATTATTCTTATTAACGTCATGATATTTATCGAAACACACGACCTATTATCCAGCAGACAACACGGATTCAGAAAGGAGAGATCATGCGAAGCGCAGTTGGTAATTTTTATACAAGACGTTCTACAATTGGGAGAAAGAAATAAATAGATGCGATATTGTTGGATTTCAAAAAGCCATTTGATAGAGTCTCACACGCAAAATTAATTCACGAGTTTTATTTATTTATTTTAATACCCTGAAAACCCAGGGTGTGTGACAGGGGGCGAGTACACACCAGACTAATTCTGACCCGAATATAACCCAACCGCGGTCGGAAAATGTTATTCTGATCCCTTATCGTTCGTGGAAAAAATAACATCTAAGTTGCAATGGTATGAAATAAACTATAGAGTTATAAACTGGATTCTGGACTACTTTACAGAAGGCAAGAAAAATGAAGTGATAGATGGCTCAAGCTCTAATTATGTGCAAGTAACATTCGGCGTTCCACATGGCAGCGTCATAGGACCACTAATATTTTTGATATACATTAATAATATCACCTGTAAAATAAAAAAGCAGTATGAGACTCTTTGCCGATGACATTGTAATCTACAGGGAAATAGCGAATGACGCAGATCGTGATTCACTAAAAACTGACTGAAACGACATTAAAAAATGGTGTGAAGAATAAGGGCTGGAATAAAATGCGAAAAAATGTACCACTACGCATTTTTTTAAATAGAACATGCAACCAAACTACCAACTTACTTTCTCGAAGGTGTTCTAAATACTTGGAAATCACCATCGTATCGGATCTTACATGGGGAAAACATATCCGCAATATTCGGAGTGGAGCGCTAAAAGAGCTGAAATTCGTCAAACCTATAGTTGGAAAGTGTAGCGACGAAAATGTGGGGGAAACGTGGTATTTTTCTTTAGTAAGGCCTCTAATAGCGTATGCGGCGAGCGATCCATTAAAAAAACAATTATTAGAATTGAATAAGATACAGAGAAAGGCCACTAGGTTCGTGAAAAATTCATACGCAAGAACACACGCCTAAGTGGCACCCACTTAATACAGAATCTGGGATGGGAACCTTTAGATATTCGAAGACACAGAGTTAGAATACGCTTATAACAAATATATAAAGCGTGTGGTTTTGCATTTGACATTGGAAATGTTATTAAGTCCCCTGATTACATTGGCAGGGCCGATAACTGTCACCAAATAAGAGAGACTGTTGGACGGATAGATTCAAGCATTCGTTTTTCCTGCGGACTATTCGCGACAACAATAAAAGGAGGAGCACCAAAGCAGTGCAGTGCTGTCGAAAATAGGGGTATACAGGATTAAACTCCCGCAAAACTCTCTCCAAGTCTGGTGTCTTAACGCCCCCCGCCGTGCGCCCTTATACAGGTGGGGTTTAGATAAAGTCTATTTTGTTTCTGAATTCTCTGTCCGGAATGCGTAGAATACTAACCGGTAATAAGTGCCTGAATTGCATGTATGCCTGCGCTATTTTAATGTTTTTCCTTCTCTCTTTGGTAGTTCTCATCCTGGGAAAATAATTTTTTTTAAATCATTGGCACAGTCATCGGCCCAAGGTCGGTTCGACAAGTGAAAGTAAGAGTTCGCCCAATACAAAACCCAACGGAGGATGAAATTCACTCATCAGGATAGGGAAGAGGGCAGATCTTTTCCCTGTGCCGCCCATGGTTTTCCAGGAAGTTCCGGTACCCGAAAAATCGCACGTCCCGGGTGAAAGTGAGGGTGTCCCGAGAGGCGTCATAAACATTCGCTCGGTTCCTCCTGTCAGGAGTCCAGCACTACCCATGGACTACCACATTCACGGGAAATAATTAATAAGGGGAATTTCTTTGGACTTTTCAGTAAAGAAAGTAATGCATGCGAAAACCCTCTCAAAATGTGCAATGAACAAGGTAAAGCAAAAATAATGAAGTTTCAGGTCAAATGGATCGACATAATAATACTAAACTGTTGTAGAATTATAGAACAATATAAGCCGAAGTCGAAAATACGAGGGTAGGCCCAAAACTAATGCACATATGTTTGTAGAATACAAACAAAATGGCCTTCAGAAGCACTCCTGGTGGCATGTGGAATTAACATTCCCCCTCAACACGCATGCGCAGGTTTGAGGTCGTTATATTCATCCCCCGTATTTTGAGAAGCGGAAGTATGAACTGGATGAATGTAACGACCTCAAACCTGCGCATGCGTGTTGAGGGGAATGTTACTTCCACATGCCACCAGGAGTGCTTCTAAAGGTCATTTTGTTAGTGGTCTACAAGCTTGTGTGCATTAGTCTTCAGCCTACCCTCGTACAACCCGAAGTTCAGGCGCTGACATAGTTTTGCAAGCGGTGGTCTGGCTAAACGAGGATGCTCAGGAGGATGAAGATTTTTCCCTTTGAGTTACGGCATTGACCGACGAGGCAGAGGTAACAGGGACGGAGGAGTATTAATTGGTATTTTAAAAGGTATTCGCACAAATTTGGCGGCCATATTGAGAGCATTTGGTGTGCAATAAAGAGAAATAATCATAAAAATATACGCGCATGCTCATTTTAGAGGACACCCGTTTCAACTTCAGGCGTACAACACGCATTGGACGACTAATGCCAGGTTTCATAATGTCTCGTTAAACTGAAAGTTAAAATGTTCCATATACACCTCCGGCCAAAAATCAATTTTATTAACTCTAGTTATGTTACGGCGTTACATTTCTGAATACCAATCACAAAATGTTACAATTGTTACAACATTCACTAATACTAAATCTTATTTGTTCATAAAATCGGATTTGTCAGTTATCTCCAAGTTAAGCTAGCATTTAATAACGATTGGATGTAATGAGACGCTATTCAACCGGGTCTAAGTATCGTATTTTAGTCTCCATGACATGAAAAGCGTTATTAGAGGGCAAACCGCAGCGAGAAACCGCAATTCATGCAAGATAACACTTAATATGTTCACCACCCACTAAAGAATAAGTACCCACTAAATGTACGAAAGAATATGAAAACCAACTAGAGGAAAGTACAATTATAGTGTAGTAAATCAATTCAATTAAAATACAGTATCTGTACGATAAACCACCCCGAAATGATCACATGAAGTAGTAACCGAAGGGATAAGTACCAGACAAAGACATTGTTACTGAACTAGGTGCATCAACATATAAAATGGTAAATCGAAGGCGAAAGATAAAGGTTTTACAAGAAGAGAAGTTATAGGATTCCGCCACATACTACATATATTACTTCTTCATTTGACTTCATTATCAACAAATACTGTGCTGGGTGATGAAGTGCAACTTATCGTGCTGGGGGTAACCTTCGAGTTCTGATCAGGACTAAAGCGCGAACTTCTCTCCACATTTCGTCCAAAAAATTAATTCTGCGCAAGAATTTAATTGGTACGATTTGAAAATTTCCATCTGGTTACCATTTGCCAGTTCTTTCTTTCCTCGATCGTCCATTGTGAGAGGCTTCCTGTTCGTCCTTCGAAATTTATCATGGATCTGGAGGATTTTCTTCGCCTTTTGCTAAACCCACAAAATTATATTGCTCTACGCCGACTTCAAATATCTGCAAAATATTCCATATTAGACCAGATTAAGTGACATCCCTTCGTTCCTTTTACAAATGAATATTTCTTCTGAGTGTATACGAGGTGTGTCCCAAAAGTAGCAGGACTGAGCCGATCAAAAAAATGTATTTGCCAAAATTGATACATTCACTCATAAGTCTTCGAAATAGCACCAATTTGAGTCCACACACCGCTGCCAGCGGGTTTCCCATGCTTCGTACGCCTCCTGGAAGGCAGCGCCCTGAAAACCGCTAACCTCTCTCGTCGCTGCCTGTTGTAACGCCTCCACCGAACCGTGGTGACGGGCTTTCAGCACCGATTTTAGGTGGGGAAGAGGAAGAAGTCTGGTAGGCATTGCCCACAAAATTTGCATCCTCACTCACATAGTCGAGAAGCTCTTGTCAGATCCGCGTGCGAGTTTCCTTTTGTTTGTCCGAGAGCACTCGCGGCACCAACTTCGCACACACTTTTCTCATGCCCATCACTTTTAGAAATGCCAGAAACCATAAACTTAATCTGAGATCCCTGTCCAGTATAGCTTTCACTCTTGCAAGATTTTCGTCACTTTTTAAGGTGGAAGGTCGTCCTCGATGTTTGGCGTCTTCAACATCTATTCTACCCTCCTGAAACAACTTGTGTCACTAAAAAAACTGATATACCCATTGCGTTGTCACCATAAGCTGCCTTAAGCACGTCATGAGTCTCTTTCCCAGTTTCACGTCAAATTTGATTGCGTAGCGCTTTTCCAATAACCGGTTCGTGACGGAATGTAACGAGGACACGCTATAGAAGTTTCGCAAACGAACGCCCCGCACAAGATGAGAGCCAACTGTCACCGGCCTTTCCTGAGACTCCCCTCCCTCGAATCCAGACAGAGATACCGCCACACGCTCGTCCGTCTATCCGGGAAGAAATAAGTCATGCTACGTATACTTATTGGCATTGAGTTTATTTTTTGCATTTCTGCAGATGGAATAAGTTCATCTACAATTTAGTATTTTGCCATCCGCTTTTTACGTGCATAATATCTCGAAGTTCGTCAAGCTCTCCCGAACGTTCATAACTGTGAATTGTTCATTCCACATTAGTAGGATACAAACTGATAATTAGTGACTTTGTTACACGTGAACCCACCATTTTTCATGGGCTTTTTTATTTGTCTTCTTAATGTAGTGGCTACTATCATCATAAAATTCATAACACGCATAACGGATGATGCATGAACGATGTCCGCTTGCTTTCCTATGCGCCCTTTCCATGGGGTGACATGTGTACGTAGAATGGCTAGTGATCCAACAACCCTTGCCACACCCAAACGAGGTAATGGATAGATATGTCCTCAAGATGTCCACAGCACAGGGAAACAGAACCCTCATACCCTGATTGTGTGAACTCTACACGTCGTTGGGCTTAGCATTAAATGAGATCTTCCCCCGCCTATCAAACCACCCTTTGGATTGATGGCTCAGGGAATTATATCGATTGAAATCATAAAATATAATTCCCACAGTTCAAGCTCATTGCTTCATCTTGATACAATACCCAATGGGGAACACCATATGAGCAATGCGCAGGTCCACAATATTTATTTTGAACAAATATTAGGATTATTTTGCTTTCAAGCTCAAATTAAATGAAAAAGAGTATGCAACATTTGAACGATTAGGATGGGGATGTTTTTCTTCAGTTTCATCCCATGATACATTATGGCATTATTTCCATCACACGGGTGAATGCTACTTTTTTTAAGGAAGATTACAAATGGACGCATCTCTCTAACAAGTAGGTGAATTTGAAATCTACAAATAGCATTGGGTGCAGCAAGAATATGAGCAAAACTAAATGAATTCAACTCTACTTTTATTTATTGAGGGCTGCTTCAAGAGCAGTTAACTCTGCAGGGAATATTATGGGGTTACTTGTGGTGTACCCAACTTATTAAAACTGACAAGAACTACTTCTGAGAGAAAATGCATTTGTACAAAGGCTCACTTTTTTGAGCCATCAGTATACATTTTGATAACATATTTGGAAGTATTCATTGGGTCCAACACCCTTTGAGCCGAGCTCAATTATCTTAATAATACTGCTATACTTGGAATGTGTGAAACTAGGAATTGGATATTTGAGGGACCTTACACATTAGGCACTTAAACTTTCTTATAAGACCTATTTTATGAAGGTTAATACTCAGATCGTCGATTAAAATAAAAAAGGTTTCCAAAGGAATAAATTGTTCTCAAGTCTTCCAAAGTATATGTTGACAAAACGAACGATAAAAATTACGTGAGAACATGTGCCAGCGTGTACTGATTAAATGCTGGAAATATAATTTCATAGGAAAATCTCCTTGGGTCTTCAGCTGTGGTGTACTGACATCTTATGCATGGATGCCTGACATTGGGTGGTTTGTTACCTATGTCTCAGTTATCCCATATCCCCATAATTTGTGAATTTAAAAGTTTAGATAGCTCTTCCTCAATGGGAAGCACATAAAATGCCCAAATCCAGTCTTGACCTAACTAATGCGCCATATTTGTGAAGCATTCATGACTTTTCAGGATGAGACAATCACAATTCAGTTATAGTTTGCCTATTAATTTAACAACTTAAGAACTAAAGGTAAAATTATATATGTTTTGCCTATTCTTTCTTTCTTGGCCTAAGACAGGAGAACACTACAACAAAGGAAACCTTTACCACACTCCCCCATTACTACCTAATTCCTAAGTGCCAAAAACACAATCTCACCTGGCATTATCCAGGTGAGATCTTTTAGGTGTAGATAAAGTTTTCCCAATCATTAATAAATAAATCATTCATTTCCTGGGCTTCCCATCCAATGATAGCAACACATATGGATTGCTGGGTGGTTAGAAGCTATGAGACTTGGAGAAGATGGTGTTCATCAGTTATCCCTTCTCATGTTAGGGCAGTATCAAGAGAACCAACCAGGGAAAGAGAGAGAGAGCTACTATAAATGGAGGAATCCTCAAGTCCTTGAAAAAGATCAGGCCCCTCAGGGATGGTCAGATGCCAGTGCAAGATGACTAAGCAGCTGACCATTCCATTCAATCTCTAAGCCACTTTACTGTGCATTATTCGTTCAGAGGACATGTTCACCCAGTAGGTTCAAGGAGCTGATCTCATTTCCATCTGAGGGTAACGACATATCCTTCTTTTTCAAGGACTGTGAATCTGTTGTTTCCTACCCTGCAGCAGGCTTGCAATATGACCTTACAATTTGTTAGGATGCTATTATATGTAGAAACCTCTCGATATAGATGACCCTTTGCCAATGGAGGCGGCCAGTACAAGCACATTTGTAAAGAAGTGAACTAGTTTGTGGACATGATCGGAGAGGATTCCGAGGCAAGTTCAACATGCAGTTTCTTCGACTGTTTCAAGTTATAAATTTTTGCAAAAAACTTCCATAAGAAAAAAATGCTACTGCTTTTTCTTATTTTCCTTTCACTTAATAAAAACTCCAAAGTTTAATTTATGAATAAAAGGAAAAAATAATAACACCATTCCATTCACAGAGATCAGGTGAAAGTTGAAAGTGTTTTGGACCAAAATGGTTCAAAAGGGGACAAAAGAAGAAATGCATTAGGTTATACATACCTTGACAAAAAAGGAATGGCAGGGATGCTGAGTACGAATTTTAAGAAATTGCTCATCAAAAATTTGATACTGAGTATGGTTTTGTATAATGCGAAAATAAGGTCATCAAAGCAAAATGATAAGTGCAGATTTGAGTCTTTTGAAATATGGGGTGTGGAGAAGGATAGAAAAGGGAAATTGTAAAAAAGGGAAAACAAACTAGGAAGCACTATGCATAGTTTAGGGAGGATAGGGGATTGTTAGCAGAAATCTAAAGGGTTCAGGAAAGATTGATGAGTGAAATTTGTTTGATGATGGAATGTTAAAGTCTGTGAGTCAAGTTACAAATCTTAAGCTGCTGGTGATGATTAATCACACACAACAATAATGGATTTTCATTTCCACATTTTGGAGAAGAGGCTCTTCCAAGAAGTGATCATTGACTTTTTTGAGAATATGCTATCACTTACTTAAGGTTGATCACATATTTCTGCAATATTTTCTGAAGGGACAAACAATGAAAAGTTAATGCAGTACTGCACAAAGGTAATACCAAGATTTTCCAAGGCTTGAGTCGAGGAGATATATATCCATGGAGACTTTTGGAGTTAAAAATTGATGGATGGATAAACATATGTCTAGAAAATTAACGTAACACACAATTATCAACAAATTAGGTTTAAATAATCGGAAGACTTTCATACACATTTAGGAATATTCAACATTTACCCCTAACTCATAAATATGGTAACGATAGCAAAATAACTCTTGTGACTACATGAAGACGATACCAAGAGGGAACCGAAAAGAAATAAGCTTTGTCATAATCAGAAAATTAATTTTTATATTTCCTTATGGTGCACTCTGACTTATTACTTCCACATGTATACAGTTAGGTCTCTCCTTAAAAAAATTCAACTTCTCAAGAATTCAATGGTGAACCAAACCAATGGAACAATATAGTATTATTCAATCATTCAAACTTTCTGGCAGGCACTAATTATTATAAGTGGCTCCAAGAAGCTTCAGAAAATCAGAGACTATGACCATTAAATTAGGACTACATGTTTATAACTGGAAAATACCTTCAATGCCAACAGCCCATGATAGTTCCTTAATGGAAGGATGTTATGTAGCATTTGAAACAGGAGTTGATATTAATAGTATAGACCTCACACAAATAATACATAAGGACTGGATAGACCAGATACCAAAATTACCTATTGAACATTATAGGTAAATACATATGCCAAAAAGGATAGCATATATTTGTATACATTAGCACTCACAATTATACAATGGCTAATGGATAAACAAAAAGAACAATCCATTCATCTCCTTGCACTATGAATGTTAGGTAATAATAAATACTGAAAACAGGATTACAACAATAAGCACTTAAGCCTCTTTAAGTTATGCAAATATTTAGGAAGTCAAACAAAAAAAAACCATGAACAACTAATCCAACATGCACCACATAGGCACTTGCTAGCACAGATGACAATTCTCAGGGAGAAATAGTTTCAAAACACTTTTCCTTAGAAACACAGGCAATAATTGATTTAATTACTCTAGCTATGCCTTCAGCTAACTCCATTGCTGTGTATGGCTTGTCAAGCTCTGGCACATGGATAAAAATCGTTCTATCCTTATCAAAACTTAATGACGTGTAATAGGTGAACTCACAGACGTACCTGGAAGTTTCATGGAAGCATTGGTTAAAACAAGAAGGTGCAGTGCAGAAAAATTTTAGTTAAAAACACAACTATAAATTTAATTTTGTTAATATATATTGCTGACAAATAACTGATGTAGTCCTTTCATCAAATCAATGATTAAAAAAAAAAACAATGATATACTTTGTGGCTGGAATTGTGAGTGGGATACTGATTCAAAGAGCAAAAAGAATTGCAGGCAATCCACATCCAGTCCATGCATCACTATAACACCAAATTATTCCACATTGCTGCTAATGGCAGTAATATTTTAAAAATAAATCATATCTTTTCAAATTTTGACAGTAATTGATTTTGAAATAAAATTTTGAAAAGAAAAAGTTAATTGCATCATATAACAATAATTCTCTGAATGCATCAATTGTAACAGTCATGAAATGCGAATATTAAGATATAGTCAAAACTAAAAAAAAATTAATTTCCCACTAAACTGAGATAAAACTATTCCCATTACAACTGATCGTCTACACAACCGTTACCTGATTTACTATTCAAGTTTTCCATCATGTAAGTTGTTCTCTTGGTAACATTTTTCCCTGGCCATGAAGACATTCGAGTTCAAGTGATTTTTTATGCATTTTAGTCATTATAGTATACACAAACCATTTGATGGCTAGCCTTGGGGTCTCTCATCACATTCTATGTGGAGTAATGGATTGCAACAATCACCAAACATGCATATACAGACTAGTCTAAAATGCCACATAGAATTTGGTTGGACAAGGGTGTTGGTGAGGGAATATTTAACTTTCCCCACACTCATTAGGGAACCTGTGGATACTATGAAGAACTCGATTAACTTCGATCGGGAAGATGGATTCCTAGTAGTTGTTAGGGGAGGAGACCGACAGCTAAGGTCATTTTCATCATAGGGGATGGATAGGAATGGATGAAGAGTAGACAGAAACCCGGCGTCGGCATTAGCCTACTCTTAATGAAAGGTGCCAAGGGATCCGCAGCATAACGTCCCATCCAACAGATGGAGTACTAATTCAAAGTGCCCTCCACTAAGCACCTCAAGTAGGGACTGGGACACCACAGAAAAATTTCTGTCACCGGCAAGATTCGAACCAGAATATAAACCATGCACCATCTTAATCCCCCTATTCTGTTCTTATGCTCGTATATTTTGATTAATTCTGTCGTTTCAATAACACAGACCATATGTGAACAAAATGAGTGCTATTACTCGTACGAGCATTGGCCATCTGTCGAGTCAACTGAAGCAGGTGCAAGAAAGGAAATGATCTGTTGAGTAGCCCAATGAACAAGGCACCCATATTAGATATTTTCAATGCATACATTTCAATAGAGGGGATTGGGATAGTGTGGTGGCTAACATACTAGCTTCCCACCCAGAGGGCCCCGGTTCAAATGCCATAGGCGGCAGATATCTTTCAGTGGTATGCCGATGCCTATTTGAGGTGCTTCGTGGAGAGCACTTTGAGTGAGTACACCATCTGTTGGATGGGACGTTAAGCTGCGGACCTCTTGGCGCCTTTCCTTAAGAGTAGGCTAATGCCAATACTGGGTTACTCTCCACCCTTCATCCATTCCAGCCCTAATGGTTCAAATGACCTTTGCTGTCGGCCGCCTCCCCTAAATACTACTACTACTACTCATAACGATGGATTCCTACAAAATTTTGCATAGAAGAGGGCAATTCAAACTCGCCCACACAGAGCCAAATCAGTGATTAAGACACCATCAAATGCCATTTCATCAAAATGCAATGGAACTCACTTAATCCAAAGATGACTTCAGGACTGTAGGCAAAACTCTCCACAAAGCTATCTCTGTGACAGAAATTCAAAATCAGAACAAAGCGTTTGTCTTTAGCTGAATTAATGAGGGAATGACCAAAGATTCCAAATGTATCCACGAATGAAAAGATTTTTAAACATAAGTAAAATTTTGGTGCTGTATCGTGATTTCATATCAGAAATGAGCAAGTGCAATGTGAAGATTTAAGTAAGAGCAAGAGCTAAACGACAACAAAAAGTTGTTTATTTTAATACTCAGTCGAGGACACACCATTTTCTACCTCTCGATACACTAATGTTATGACTTCCATTATCCTTAAGTGGGCATTTGTACAGGCACACTGGTTAAAGTGAATGAATGTGCTCTCTATAAATACATTCTAACAACAGCAGCAATTACCTATTTCAGCAAACTAATTAATCAACTAAAGCAAATTCTGGGGAGACTGGATAATTGTGATTAATGCTATGAAAAATTTGGATCCAATTTCTGAAAATTTAATATTTATTTATAAGATGTAGGGTCTGGTTGTAAATCTGGATGATGTCATCGGATTTCCTCAGTTATCTCCGCGATATACATATTATACAAGTTTATAAATAAGAGGGCGCCTTGGTAGCTTAACTTGATAAAAGACTCAGCTGGACATCGAGGGATCCAGGTTTGAATTCCCGTCAAGGCAAATGATTTTTACACCTGAAATTGTTTCATTGTCATGCATATTTAACGGATGACTCCATTAAAAGTTACTATTCCGGTATCTCCCGCAGTTTCTTGGAAGTTGTCAAAGTTAAAACACTCCTAGTGTTTCAAGTTGGCTTTAGCCTCGTGGACTGTGGCACATCGCTCATGACTACGAATGCCTGTGACATTGTATGGATGGCATTTTATCACAAAATCTTGTCCCTTTAAAGTCCCCAAAATCTCAGTGAAAGAGGACATCTTGGTAGCTTAACTGGCTAAAGCACTCGGCTGGACATCAAAGAATCTGGGTTCCTCTATTGGTTAACCTCTGGGTTAATCTAAATTCCTGGTCAAGGCAAATGATTTTTACACTTTGCATTGCTGCATTGTAATGCACTACGACATCAATGACATTTAGCAGATGATCCCATTAAAAGTTGCTATTGTGCCATTTCCTACAGTTTCTTGGAATTTATACATATTATGTTTTGAATTCCAATTCTCTCTTTGTACATCACAGATGTCATTGGAATGATTTTTGCAGTGGGTGAGTTTACAATAGAGAGCCACTGTGGTTTCCATAGTGTTATTAGTAAATTCTGGATTACTCCCTACTTATGAACACTAGATAGATTTTCTTTTCATTTTACAGTCAGTGATTTTCAAGAAAACAGAATGAGTAAACCACATGAACCCTCTGTAATAGACTTGAAAATAAACTAATGATAGAGGGGAGTCCAATGAGAAAATGATATGCATATTTTAAAGAGTATCCAGAAAGGCAGATAAAAAATACAAAAAACTTACTGACAGCTTGACAGAGGCATCTGAGGGCTTGATTAGCCCTTGACCCACATACATAACATAAAACTATGAGAATATTGAAAATACACACAGCAAGAACTATTGCATGTACACAATCTAAAAACACCCTTAACAACATAATCAAACTCTCTTAAATAATATTCATAAGTCTGGTACACGGCAATTTTTGACAATTACAAGAAAGAGAAAATTCCATTTACCATACGTAGAACTGCATATTTTATATGGAAGCATATTGCATTTGTCACAATATGTTATGAATTCCTAACAAGTGATCTACATATACTGCATCTATGGTACAACTCATGCAATCAGAGTCTCTACAAATGAAGTAATACAAGCAATATTTTATCAGCCAATAGTATCAAATTACAACTTCCTTTGATCAGTTTCTCACTCACAAATTAGGCCAAGGGTTTAACACTTCCCATTGCTATGGACACAAAAAATGGGCTGAAAATATTTTCAACAATGTGCATCATGTGTAAAAATATTTGGTGTTAATAGAAAAATTAAAAGTGTGTATCGTGTTTGAAAAGTGACTGCCTTGTGAATTTAAATACGACAAGAGCAAAATATGTGCAAAATGAAAGAAGGAGAAATGATTCAACTCCCTTTGAACTGCATGCTGCCAAGATGCACTAGCTCCCTAAAACAAATATAGTTATCACAACAAAGATTTACATTTCAACATACAGTTATTAACTACTTCAAAATTGTGAACCATGAAAAAATGATATGGCCAAAGGTTAGCATTAGTGGAAGGTGTCACAGATTCAAAATAACTTGATACCACAATTAACACACTTGTGAGTCCAGACATGTAAAAAAAAACCATCAGCACCGTGAGTTGCACATTTACCACAGGTTAAGTTTGTTGGTGTTTGGGTGAAAATAGCCATACAATTTTGGCTCTTTTTTTCAAATTACTGGTCAGCTTCATTATTCAATTTTGCCATTAAATTATAAGCAGGTAATTTATTCGCAAAAACTTGATTGAGTGACCATTCTCGTAAAAATCAACAAGAAACTTTTGTTCCCAAGTAACCAGCGAGACTTTACACATCTGCAAACTCAACCTATGCATGATATATATAACGAAAATCATAATTAACTTTTAGCAATCCCTGAAGTTTATTCGGTACACTTGCACCAAATTTCTGGAACACATAGAAATCTGGTTATGTAACTTCCTGATTTGTATGTGTTAATTATTAGCAGTTAACAATGTGAATTCCAACACAGTGTCCTTAAATTGTTTCTGTTCACAAAGAAATAGACATATAACACAAATCATAATTAACTCCTACCATTCTCCGTAGTTTATTTGGTACACTTTCCACAAATTTCTGGAACCCACCCACTGTTCAGAAATTTTGGTTATGTAAACTTTGCATATGTGTATGTGTTTTCATGTGCTTTGCATGTGTTATGCATTAGCAGAGTGAATTGTGACACAGTGTTCTTAAATTATTTCTGTTCACAAAAAAATAAACAAAGATCCATTACTACACATTGAACAGGATAGAAAGAAAAGCTGTCCAATTAAAAAAGAATCCTTAAAAAAGTAGAAAAAGCAACACATTGTTATTGGAAGCCCTTTTTTAGGAGAAAATAGAAACATAAACATTACAGGTGCCACTTATTTACACATTTAGAAAAATACTAATCAAATCAATTTTAGGTGCTGTGACTAGGTAGAATTCCTTATTATTATTAATAAAACAATTTTATATTCTACACTTATTTCAATAACATAGCTGGATTCCCTTCATTATCTACTGAACAAAGTTAAAATTCATTGGTATTCAACTTATATACCAATGAGACGAAAGGAGGGTGGCCAGGGGTGGGGAAATGACGGGTTCCTTCCCCTCAACCTCACTCCAACCACTTCTGCAATGAGTTGAGCAATCAGTAAGTTTACCTTCATTTTTTCTCATGTGGAGTATCACAACCACTCCTATCATCTCACGGATATATATGTTAAAACGCCAAGAAATGTTCATTTTGAACTTGTGATAGTTAATTATCTGAAAATGACAAAACTGGTTATTTTAATAAATAAGCACTGAAAGTTACAGAGAGTTTTTTTAATAACCAAGTAGATAACAAGCTAAACATAATTTATCATGAAAGTTGTTTGGTATCTAGATAAATGAAAAATAAGAGATCAAATTTCAAATTTACATAAAAACAGCTAATGTGTTGACTTAAGGCTTCTAATATTTGAAGCACTTGACTAAAATTATACCATATTAAGTACACGTGATAAATTACCTTTTGCTGTAAATGATTGATGATTTCGGATCATCCTACCCTGGTGATGCACAACCTTTGCCTATGAATGGGCCTCACACCACATTTTGGGAGCATCAGGAAAATTGTATTGAATACATAATACTTCATGCATTTAACTTATTTCATCACATTAGTAGAGGCATGAAGTGACTAAGAAACAGACACTTTAACTAAATTTAAAGACATACCAAAGGTATTTATTATTTCAATGCAAATAAAAAATTATGAGAAATTTCAAATGCTGTGTAATTAAAACAATTAACATTAGTGGTCACTTGCTGCACAAAAAGCAGTGAAGGCTGAATGTATATGTTCCTGACCACCCCCTCCACCCGTCTTACCATTTAACCCACAACTGTTATAAGAAAACTAAAAGTGTATAATGTTTGCACTTAAAACTTATTAAACATTCTTATTTCTATGAAATTTTGCTTTTAAATAGAGAATGGTAGTTTGCATATGGTTTTCCAACCTGTGAGAGCATCTTCAAGGAGTTGTAATAAAGTTGTGACATCCCAGAGGCAAACACCTCATCCATTTACAAAATTCAGAGATAGTCTGAAAAGTCTTACAAATACTTAAAATACCCAAGCATTCTGAGAGACTGAAACCTCTGACCTGTTGGTAAAATTCCACGTGTTCATTTACTTTGACTATCACTCATCAAGGCAAAGAATTTTAGAGCAATGTTAAAAACAAAATAATTGGTGATAGTCAAGAGACTTCTGTGCTGTTTAAAGGCACTGGATACTTACCAATGACAATAGTAAATCACTTTGATAAGAAATTTGTTTAAAAGACATCACCTAGAATGGAAGCAAAACATAGAAGTCAAATACACAAAGCACGCTGGTATTTGTTGTTAGGAATGACAATTAAAAATTTAATGAAATCATAATGTTATTGGAATTCCCAGTAAACAGTAAAAGTTATGCAGTCTGACATTTTCAGGATCACAGCCAAAGTCTAAATACATACTACACATAAAAATCATAACAATTACTTTTCCAAAGACAATAGCTAAAGATCTGAAAATAAAATATCAATGAATAATAATTATGAGCTATGCTGAAAAGTGATTTACAAATATATGACCTCCTTCTGACATTGCGCATTTACGAAGGGCGATCCCATAAGAACCCGGCCCAACCTAGAGAGGGTGGTAGTTGCTTGAAAAATCATTGCATTAGACAGTACACAATCTATAAAGCATATGTTTCAAGTTTGAAGATGCCATGTTGTTAAGTAATTTTTTGGCAGCCATCAATGGTGAACGTTTTCAGTGAATTTGTGAAAATTGAGAAAATTGGTCATTGTTATGTGATACAATACTTTTATTTGAAAGACCTCAGCCCAACCAATATAAAAGCTGAACTGGATTCTACCCTGGGTAAGTCTGCTACTTTGTTTGCAACAATAAAATATTGGGTAGCAGAGTTTAAACAAGACCATACGAGCTGTCAAGACGAGCATCATATTGGCTGACCAAATGAGGCGATGACTCCAGAAATGGTGAAGAAAATTCAAAAAAATATACTGGATGATGGTCAACTGAAAGTGCACGAGCTAGCAGCCATTTCAAAAAGTGCAGTACATCGCATATTAACTGAAAATTTGGATATCAGAAAGCTGTGTGCAAGGTGATTGCCACATTTGCTCATACTCGAGCAAAACCAGTGCCATGAAGAAGTTTCAATTGAGTGTTTAGCAAAGTTTCACCGTAACAAAGCAGAATTTTGTGCCGTTTCATAACCATGAGTGAAACATGGGCCCATTACTTCACACCCGAGGCAAGAGAACAATCAAAATAATGGATTCAAAAGGGAGAACCGACTCCAAAGAAGGCGAAGACCGTTTCATCTGCACATAAGGTCATGGCATCGGTTTTTTTGAATGCGCATGAGATAATTTTCATTGACTATCTTGGAAAAGAAAATCTATCAATGGCGAGTATTATCCAAACTTGTCGCAAAGCTTGAGCGAAGAAATAAAGCAAAAGCGGCTGCATTTGGCTAAGAAGAAAGCGTTGTTTCATCATGGCAATGCACCAGCTCACAAAACCGTTGTTGCAATGGCCAAAATTCATGAATTTAAGTTTGAATTGTTACCTCATGCACCCTATTCGCCAGATTTAGCCCCCACGGATTATTTTCTGTTCGCAAACTTGAAAAAATGGCTCGGTGGTCAAAGATTTTCCAACCGTGAATAAGTGATGTCGGCAGTTATTGGCTATTTTGAGAAGCAAGACAGTTCTTATTATAAAAAGGGTATCAAACGAATTGAACATCGCTGGGAAAAGTGTATAGAGCTGAAAAGAGATTATGTTGAAAAATAAATACTTTTTTCCAAATTTTGTGTTTTCTTTGTTGGGTCGGGTACTTCTGGGAACATCCTCGCATGTGAAGCTCCTTCACGGTACAACAACTTCGCTTCACTGGAAAATGGATGAAGACTTCCCAATACCCAGTCAGGTGTGCTGATCATAAATTCGGAGATCTGAAGTCATATCTCAATAAACCAAATGACTAGTTTCATGATAGAATTCCACACATTTACACATTAACTGATACCAGAGCTCAATTTATTAGCAGTATTCCAATAGGAATGATATTATATTTTAGTTTGGACTTTTCCACCTACTGACATCACCTGTGAAAGGGAAGGTCATTTCACAGAACAATGTCTTCACTGAATTACTTCATGCAGCCACACATATCCAATAACAGCCACAACATTGAAAATAAACAATTTTTATCACGTAATGAAATTCAAATTTACATCATATGAAGTACGATCAAGACTCGCAGAATCAATTGGTCAATGCTGTCATTTCTACGGTTCTCCTGATTTAAGGTAATGGCAATTGCAAATCCGCAATGCTCTCCGCAAATGAATTACTTTTTATTTATTTAAAGACACTTTATGACACAAATTGTAATAATACTGAAATAGGAAGGATATATGATTGCTCTTAGCTTTATAACATACGGCTCAGGCATAATATGACACTCGAAGTAAGTCAATACTTATGAGGCATTTATACTAATAATAAACTCATAATGACAAGATAAAAGAGTAAACTAAAACACCAAGGTGAATTTAGACTAGGGGTAATAATCATCACAGCAATATTGATGTCTTCCTGTAGAACACAAAAGTCATTGAAATTCATCATGTGATACAACAAACATTTCTAATCAACTTCGTAATGTGAAATTTTTTATCAACACTGGCTCATGTCTTCCCTTTTTTATTTTATGAAAAACCTCAAGTAAGATGATATAACATCGGTGCATCATTGTCATTTATTTCATATGACAAAGTTTATTCATAATTAAGAAGATCTCTGGCATGCAGACACCTCACCCTTTGACCAAAGTGCTATTAAATATAGCTTCTCCTCTCCATATTTAAACTTTTTTCTCCAAATATCTATCCATCATTGTTAGGCATCTAATCTAATCTGCTAATTAGCTTCCAAAAATTGAAGATAAAAACCCGCAGATGAAGATATCACAAGCCATTGGTTGATCACCCCCATGACTGAATACATAACTGTGAATATATGTGAAATGAAAAATACATGACAACAATTCAAGCAGGTTAGCTCTTTTTCTATTTATTAATGTAATTAAATCATGCATGCCTCATACTAGCCCTTAATCACTGCTGCATGATACTTAAGTACATGCATTGAAACACACCTTGATTAACGATAAAAGAAGCTAGTATTTTTCCAATTTATTCATGTACTCGGACTTCAAAATGTGGAAGAAATGAAGAGCATATGGGGAGGAATGAATACTACAGCCATTAATACTGTTTCTCTAATACTTTTCACGCACATGAGTTTTCAAATAATCACTGCATAACCCTCACAATACACAATTGTTATTGAACTGTACACTCCTGCCCACCAAAAATACCAACACCTTGCAATTACAGAATCGCCTTGAAATAATGATTTATCTGTTTTCTGTTCAAGCAAAGATCAGGGATGAATTCACAACGGATGGTGAACATACAAATAATACAACATTTGCATGTGATTTCCACCCAGGAGTGAGGGAAACATGAGGGAATATATTTTGAATGAGACTTCACAAATGGCCTTTCATATGCTTCCTATGCACCAGGAACCAATTTCAAGATTTCATGGGGTGCTGTTCACTTGCTAACAATCAGATGAAAAGAATAGACAAAAATGTTCTCAACTGCATGAATTTGGGTATTTACTTGTGTAATGCAAGGAAACTTATAAAAACTTCTCCTGAAACTTAGGGTAACAAACACTTTAAGGAGAAACTTTGTACATCCATTTCCGGGTATACAGATTTGCCCTCTGTGTAAATGTGCCAGCAGACATGAAGACAGATATTAAACTTTGGGATAGCAATGGCAATATTAACTGAATCTAAAGGGTAGAGGGAGCAAAGGTATCCCAAGATAGCAATCAACAACAAATAGAGAATATGTACATGATGTGCTGCACAAAAGTTTTGGAATGCACCAAATATTTAGCAATCTAGAGGGGTCCACTGTTAGGAGTCACTGCTCGGAAGCATAATGTGTCAATATGCCAAGCAGAACTGCGCTGAGGCCCTAAGCCAGTCATATTCTGTGATGGGTGACTATAAAGAGAGAGCAATGCATGTGTGCTTCAAATTTTTTTTCGTGGTCGGGTGATTGAATGCTTTTTCAGGCTTTTTTGAACAAGTTTTAGGTCAATCACAGTGTTTGGAATGGCACTAGCATTTCTAGGGTAGTTAAATCACTCTTGTACATGACGAGTGCTTGAGACGGGTGCATGACCCATGAAAGTGTAGAAAAAATTCGATAAAATGTTCACATAATCATTCAAGAGATAAGGCTGAGATCAATTATGGACAAGTTGAACACACACACACACAGTGAAGATTGTCTCAAGGCTCAAGGCAATACACCCAACCAGAGGGAACACAGACCCTACATGCACCAGGAGCTTCATGATCCTGTGATTGGTGACCTAACTTTGATTCCCAGGCTCATTGCAAGTGATGAACATTGATTGCAACTTTGTCTTGTTCCCAAAAATATTGTTGAAGCCTAGGAGCATCTTTCTGACAGGGTAGAAGAAATTTACAACCAATCAGCAGTTCTTCACAGCCTTGGGCAAAAGGTCTTCCTGGGAGTGTTTATGCAAGGCAGAAGTACCGAGTTCATTGCATTTAGTCACAAGGGTAATAATTTGGATTGGCCAATTTCAAACAGGTTAAGTCTAATATTTTTTGGTGGGCACAGTTCACAACAACTTTTTCATAGTACCTTACAAACAAATGGGTCAAATAAATGGCAACAATTTTCTTGAGATATTGCTCCCTTGACATTGATTTACACATCTATTTCTCCGAATAACATTTTATCCTGCATTCTGGCAAGCATCTTCAGGTCTGAAACATCATGGTGGTTTCACAAATGCAGTCTAGAGTTTCAGGCTTTACTGAATGGAAGTATTTGATATCCATATGAAAATATTTTGTACTTTTCCACAGACTTTACTTTAAGATACAACATTTTTCATGCTCCTTTTGATGCCACAAGTTGATGAAATGCATGGTATCTTAAAACAAATAAAGTCTGTGGAAAAATACAAAATCTTTCAATATGGACGTCATGGCGGTGGTCCTTTAGAACTGAAGCAGCTGGCTGGAATTCTGTTGACACCATCATCCAGCAAAATGGATTGAGCCAAAAGAAACCTTATTCTTCTAATAAAATAAATTATAATCTTCAAATAAAATAAAATAAAATTATTCTTCTAAATATATATATGCCTCCAAAAAATACCATAAAATTTTTAGCATCTATCATTATGTCTCATCAAATTTTAGATGCAAATGAACATAGTACAGAAATTTCAAGACAATTTCATATGTATTATTCAATTTAACTTAAGGGTGGCCTTGAAATATAGGGCAAATGACCCAAATTATTCTTTGAATAATATCAAAACGAAAACTGTAATCATTTCCATTATTAACAATTATTCACATTAAAACATGCTGTATATCTTAACGTTCCTGAATGGAAAATGCATTACCCAAAATATTAAATGAACCTTCAGAGGGAATGGAATAATTTTTACCCAAATGTAGATGTTATTGATCATGCATAAAATATGAAATAATTGAAAGATCAGGGGTTTTACAGTCAAATGGTATGGACGAAGTACTCTCGGGTTTGTCGAAGCCCTGAGGACAGTGAAAGAGTTAGCCATTAAAATGTTGGCTGCTGATTACTTTATACCGCTGGAAACCCAAGAGAACTTCATCCAATGGAATATTTGAAATGTACACACCATGCTGATGCAGAATATTAGAGGAATTGATCAATAATCAAAACAGGCCATGGTTATCATGCAAAACAGTTATCTTACAATCCAAAACAAAAGAGAGATAAAAGTGCCAATTATATCCTCTAATGCTATCATTCCTGCCTTCTTCCTGGATTAGATGGTTTGGAACATAAAAGATGATTAAACTGTGTAACAAATTTTCCAAGCCTTTTAATTCATCCTATTCATTTTTGTGTAGCCAAAATGATTGCTAACCAGAACTGACAACAGTTTTAACTTTTTTTGCAGCAATTACCTTCAAACAGAAAAGACTGGCAGGAATTTTAGTGAAAATGTTGTAATACTTGCCAATATCTGCAGTAAGGACTAAAAAAAAGAAGAGGTTCTTTAGGATTAAGTATTGACTTTCACAAATATGACAACAAATTAACTTTATTTTTTTAAGAATGTTAATAATGTTGCTAATCTGTATTTTATATTTTGTTTTGCATTTGAAGACTCCTATACCTACATGATATGTATGGTCAGAGAACAGTAAAAATATTATTATTATTATGAAGCAGGAGGATAAACGTAGATTGGAGGCTTTTGAAATGTGGGTGTGGAGAAGGATGGAGAAGGTGAAATGGACCGAAAGGAAAACAAATGAGGAAGTACTGGAGATGGTGGGTGAGGAGAGGGGTTTGTTGAGAGAAATCCTATGGAGGCAAGAAAAATGGATGAAAGGCGTATTGAGCGGTAGTGGAATGTTGAAGAAGGTAATAGAGGGGAGAATGTTGGGCAAGCGAGGAAAGGGTAGGAACAGGATAGGGATGTTGGACGGGATGAAGGGAGGAAAGAAGTACACAGAGATGAAGAGGGACCTGATGTAGTTTTAGGTTGCTGGATTGGGTTTTGTTTGGAGTTACAAAATGTTTATTTGATAGTTGTGTCCATCCAAAAACCTACCTTAACCGGTAGATTACCTAATAATAAAACGACAGGCATGGAAGAGAATCTGAGAACATAGAAAAAATTAAGAAACTCCCCATGTTATGGCAGCACTTTAAATAAATGGAAAATCTCTGCTAATAAATTATTCCTTTCAGATGCTTGGCTCCTTACAATTATATTCCTTGATTTTTATTTTTTATCTTCAAAATTTTTCACTCTTCGGAAATTTGAAATAGGTACCTATTTGAATTTGGAAAAATGATGCCATAAATAATAAGGGGAATCATTAATTAAATTGTCAATGTAACCAAAAATTCATTGAACACAGATCAATCTCAGCATCCTATGTCAACAATAATGAAATATTGAAGAATGCTCACACAAACTTCAATTGCATTTGTGATCTTCATACTGGAATAACCTAGTTAGAAAAAGAAAGATATGAAAACAAATATTCAGTATCAAAATCAATGTTAATTTTCTGCTACAACAGCTGATTTATCACCTAAGTTTATATGGCAGTCATTTGTGGAGACACCTAAACATCTTTTAAACCAGGAATCACCAATTTTTTTTAACTTTAGGAGCCCTAAACTTACACTTATAAACCCTTTTGGCTAAAAAATTGAATTTTTTTAGTGAATCTAAAAATAATGACCATAAATGTTCCACTAAAAAATAAAATTGTAATTAAGCTAGTCCAATTAAAACTAAGTGCTAAATTGCCACACATTAGAGTAACATTTTTGCCTAATTATTTGAAATTCTTCCGCAGACCATCAAAATTTCCTTGCAATCCACACGGGTGGATAAACGATCAACTGCTGTTAAAAGGTCATATATGCATTTATGAAAACTAATCCATAAGTCAATAACGTCCCAGAATTAAAGTGTTCACAGGCTTATGGGAAATGAAGAGAGGTTAAAATTTCCAGCAGGTACTAACAAAACTTTAAAAAACTAAACTCTCATTGCATTTTCCTTTCTATGAATACATGTTTGCTAAATGTGAGAATACAAGGAAGAATTTCTTCTTCCTTTCAGTATAAGATGCAATGTCATAAATTGGGTAATCAAAAAGTTAATTTTTGTCTAGAAGGGACTCTACCAAAAAAAAAACAGCCGGGGATCATGCTGAGGGACAAGATCTAAATGGGAACATGACTGGGACTTGGAAGTAAACATATCTAAATCTAAGAGTATGAATAATTAACATTTTCCATCAAATACACTTGGCATTTTCATTCACAATAAATGCAAAGGTGAAAACTCAGGGCACGACTGCAATCTGAAGGATAAGGAAGAGAAGGTGATCATCTTGTATGGACAACTGAATCTTGAATGTTTCTGTTGGAGTGGTTCAAAAGGCAGCCACTACTGTGCAGAACCTCCATGTTTCCGGTCGATGTATGGGCATGTAAATTGTTGATATGGTGTTGGCTGTGTTAAAATGAATTTTTTAGAATCTTCAACAAACAACATTGAAATGAAACATACCGCCCAGCATCAGATGACACACATGCCAGAGTACCCCCTTCACACTTGTTCACATCTGAGCAGATTTGTTCAATATCTAATGATGACGAAATACACTCATCCTTTCCACACGGACAACAGCCACTCTTTGGAGAATTTCCTTCAACGTCAGGTTTCCAGTACCCAGATCGACTTGCTTTCGTCTCTAATGTAATGTCTTTGGCAATGCTCGACACACCAACATGGACGAATAGCTGTGATACGGTCATCAATGATAGCCATAACAGGAAGGATAAATCTTTATAGAGCTACTAACTGAATATACAATAATGTCTAAAAACAGTAGAAAACTTACAAGAGGGTTGTGGGTTTTCCAGAGCGTAGGCACCATGTCAATTACAGCATCATATGACACAGGTATTTTTTCTATTATCAACTTTATACCAAGACTTTCCTCCAGTTTTAAAGTTGGAAGGAGCTTCACAGCTTCCCAACTAGCATTAATAATATGGTGTTTAAATGGACCAAATCCAGTGACAATAACAGCATTCGAATGTACGTTTCCATCTCCCACTAAAACAAAGTAGAGTGAATAACATTTTATTCAAGTAATTTTCATAAATATTACATATTTTTCACTCTTTCTCCATATAATATTCGAAAAAAATATTGAGGAAGGCTTAAACATAGGCTACACACATTTTTGCAGTGGTTCAATAAACAGTAACAGGTGAAAGAGATAAATTAACACAGCGTACAAACATGATATTCATGCTTACAAAGTACAGAATATAAAATAGCATTTGGAAAATAATAGGTCCGGTTAAATGTTGCGTTAAATATTTATTAAAATAATTCCATAAATAGGTAGTGCCATTAGTTATAACCTCCTTCCACTTACCATTATTCTGCATCTTTGGTGTACTAAGAATATCGTCCACTCGAATATGCCCTTGAATGAAGAAATGCACGTTATGCAATTACATATCAGTCCGTACAAAAATAGAAACATGAAAATGATGTTAATATAGTCATCGCAAACTTCATTCATATATTTCTTTAACATAAAAATTAAAACTTAATCACATTTTTAAGACAAGTACCCACATTCAATATTGACACTTACGATACGAAAGTAATCAGCGCTCTCCGAAGTCAAGCGTCAGAATGTGAAACTTCTTTAAAATAGCTATCTACATTTGAGCGCCAATTTAAATCTCAATATGTGTGCATCTAATTGCCGCTTCGCTAAAAGAAAGAAAGCCATTATGTTTTCCGCTTCATTTGATATAATTTCATATTGAGTTGTATCTTTAAGCCTCTAAAGAATAAGAAGAAAGAATCTTCCAAAGTCCAGAAAGCTTTTAGGATAAATTTGTCGCTCAGAAAAAATACCATAAGATTAATAAATGTCGTCGTTCAGTCGCCTTGTAGTCTCGCAAATCCTTATGACGTTGTTGTTGAAAGGAGGATGTAATGGGTCAGTAATATGGTTAATAATGATATTGATGCTATTTTTTATTATAATGGACGAAACAAATCTGAAATGGATTTTACGCGAAGAAATTTCACGTGCTTTAAAAATATATGAGATGGGCTCAATAGAATAAAAGTTGAAGGATTCTGGTATCGCTTTCATTATCCATCAAATTAATAACGGGAAAGGGGTACATCATGCACACGTTTTTCAGTGCTGAATTGCACTTCTGAAAGAAGAAATATGCATTTTATTTTCTTAACAAATAACTCCAGGAGTGCAACCGAAAAGTAGTTGATGATTATACCATTTTGTGTAGGACAAGATCCAGTCTGTTGTAGCGTTTTTATTACCATATGAATGGTGTTATATTCTTGCTTCACGCTTATATTTAGGGAGAGAGCAATGTTCTAGTGGACACGGTTTTTCCAGCTTTTAAGAAAGTCTTCGACAAAGTATCTCATAGTAAACTGCTCACAAGGCTATAAGCATATGACATGGCTGAAAACATCCTCGGTTGAATTAGATTTTTTTAATGGGCCAGTACATAGAGTAGTAATAGATGGAGAAGTCAAATACAGTAGCAGTTACTTCAGGAGTTCCTCAGGGAAGTGTAATCGGACCTCTTTTATTCCTACTTAACATTAACGACATTCACTCCGTAGTCACTAGTGAGACACGTTTATTTGTCGATGATGAAGTGTTTTGCCGTGATATCCAAGATCCTGAGAACAAATCAGCTTTTTCAGATGACTTCAATGCTATACAACGCTGTTGCGACACTTGAAAATCAGAATTAAACTTAAGAAAGTGGATAGTATTAGATTTTTGGAAAAATAGCCATTCCATTCTGACTACTGCATCAGGAACACCGAAATGGAATGTGTAGACTCGATTAAATACTTAGGCGTTACCCTCACTTACGAACTCTCCTGGGTAAAACTGAGAGGGGAGTGAGCGGACAAGCTAGCAAAAAAATTGGGATTTATTAGATGAGCACTTTGTAAATGTGAAGAAAAGGTCAAAAGAGAAATGTTATCTTTCGTTGGTTGAGCCTCATTTAGAATACTATATGCTGCAAGTGTATGGGATCCTCACCAGGTTGGATTAATTGCCGAATTGGATCGCGTTCAATGTAGAAGAGCTAAATTTGTGGAAAGTTGTTATAATATAATTGATATCGTATCAAAAATATTAGAGCTGCTAGACTGGGAATCACCCACGGAGCAAAGGTTAAATTATAGACTGAAGCTCTTGCATAAATTGGAAGGGCGTCTCTTTAGCAGTGATGTTCAAAATGTATTATTATCCCTATCATATTGCGGTAGGAGAGATGCTGTCAATAAAATGAGAGAGATTGAGTGTAGAACAGATAGATTTAAGATGTCATTTTTTCCACGAATGATAACGGATCAGGATAACATTTTCCGACTGTGGTAGGGTTATACTATATTCAGGTCAAAATTAGTCTGGTGTGTATTCACCCCCTGTCACACACCCTAGCAGTGCCTTGCAGGTAACTAAAATATGAAATATCAAATAATAATGTTCTTAATTCAATAGTCATTATGAATTTTATCTAGCTTATAGTGAAGGATAATTTTACTTGATGTGAAATTATTGATTAACGGTTGAATATAATAATCTTGTCCAAAATCGGGGAAAAGGTTTTGACCTCTTTTCAGTGCAGTGTAGTTCAGAAGTTCAGAAATCACTTGGATTTGCGTCCGTTTTTGGCGCATAGAAAACTTTTGTCTTGTGTGATATTTTTCTAAATAGAATAGAGTAGAGCAGAATCTGGTCCAAACGGAATTTTTCTGACCATTTTAAATATTTACATTACTACGATAGAGGAAAAAAGACCCGCAGAACATTTTAACTATTCATGCATGTGTGCTTTGGCAACACTTAAGGCACCAGTAATGAGTTAAAGCTAGGGTCGATAATTTGGCTTTTCAACAGGCAGAAGTTTAAATTTTGATAAACCATTTCTTACAAGGAGAGAGTGATTTTGCGTTACATCAGCATGCACGCCGGTGGTAGTTGGCAGGGTTCTTTGGCAAATGACGCGTATCATGATGTGATATCTCTTATTTTCAGAATACATCCGCTCTCCTTTTTGACCGGGATAGTTTGTATGAAGAAAGTCACCAAGTGGAAGTGTGGATAGGAGACTAGAATCAATGACAACTCTACTATTCAGAGTCCTGAAAGGTTGGAAAAAAAATCGGAAAGTAATGTTTGATTCATATTCGCGAACAATTGGCTTAGCCACTGAGTAAAAGTCACATGGTACATTCAAGTCTTAACATCTCAGTCATAAAAACGTATCAGCAAATGCAAAATAGTCAAGTCAACAGACATGAAAATAAAATCAAACCCGTTGTCAACGTTTATATTTTTATTAAACAAGTACAACAAGGGAAAAAATGAATTATGCGCAGACATTTATTCGGGGCTTGATGTGATTTCAAGTTAGGGATTGGAGTCCATGATTATGACCTCACTGTAATGACGAGCCCCGAAAATGTCTGGCATAACGAAGTAGGGGGAACAAAAGGACATTAAAAGGCGAGGTGTCACGTCATCTCTCGGACCACAAGATGTCTGCCCTCCGAGTCCGCGACTCCTCGCTTGCTCCGTCCCCTCAGACAAGATGTGCAATCTAAGTTTTCCTCGGAGGAGTAGAACCTGGCTACCCGCTTCATGACCATCCTCGCCCGGTCGCTGATGAAGTGCTCAATCTCGCCAACCAACGCCAAGAAGTTGACGATGCTCCGGAAGGCACCAGCCACTCTATCCGCCCTATCCACCAGAGACGGTCGATCCAGGCGTGGTAGGGTTTGGTGGCGTTTCGGGAGACCAATGCTCTCCCAACCACCCCGAGGCTCTGTCTTGGAATCCAGTGGCACCGGCAGACACTTCGGAATAAATTGAAATTTGAGATATATTGACTTTCAAGCAAGATAGAAGTGAGGCGATTGGCCATTGAGGAACCTTCTACCAATACATCTGCCTTCAATTATTATAAAGTAATCTACCGGTTAAGGTAGGTTTTTGGATGAATACATCCATTAAATCAATATTTTGTGACTCCGAAATAAACACAATCCACCAACTTCTCTACAGCACCAACGAAAAATTGATCGGCTAATGTTACTTACGAAATATCAACAGTTAGTTATGAAGCAGTCCTATCGTCAAAACTGTTACCAACACGAGCCCCACCTGCTGATATGGATAGAAAAGAGCCTAACGCTGCCGTTTTTTATCAGCGTTCTTTCAATAGAAACATATAGGCTCAATCTCTATGGTACGCCGTGCAGTAGAATACAATGCAATTAACATAAAATATCGTTTTGTATCAAAGTTTCAAACAAAGTATTAAAGTATCAAAGTGATCGAAAGCTGAAACCTCTAGGGCAAGCAACATGTGATCAATTTCAACTTTCCAAGGAAATCCGCGACTGGCATAGGTAAAGTAAGTGGCCTTCCATCACATGCGTTACTGCACACGCCAGGGTGCCAAGTAATGGCCATAAAATCGGTAAAGGCAACCATGGTTTGGAATTCTATTGCTTGAATGTGTATGCACTCAATATGCCCGGAATCACTGAATTTTTCCAGAGCGATGCACTTTTAACGTGAGTGGTCTGAGGATAACGAGCGGAAGATCTACGTAGTCTCAGAGAGGGGAATAACAGGTGAGCTCCTAGTAGCAAAAGAAATTTATTGGTCACATAAAACTTGAGAGATTTCTTAAATGCATGAGAAGAAAAAAAATAAGATAAGAGAGTGAGTTGCAATTTGAGGGAAATTTACCATCGGACTCGTGGAAAGCCAGGCGAAAAATCAAGATCCTTATTATATATGTCTTAAATTAAGTACTTAATACTTATTTTTCATGTTTATGGACTTTTTAAACAATTATCATGGTCTTATTCACCTCCTCATTATTACTATCGCCTCTCATTTCGTCCAATATGCCAAATCTCTCTCATTTTCACCTCGCACTGAAATTCCTCTCTTTTATCGCATTCTTCACTATCATTACATAACTTTCCCGTCCACTTAGTCCTTTTCTTTCATTTAACTTGCAAATCCATTATTTATCCGTCGTGTCCATTATCATCTTATCTATATACTTTCTACTCTCACTCAATGCTAGACTTGATTTTCCCATTCATATCCGATCAGTCTGTAATCACTAAATTAATTTGTCTTCCCTGAAGTCCAAATATTCTGATCATCCACGTCGATGTCTCCACTACACTACCCTTTCAATCTTCATAAAATATTTTGGTGAATAAACAATACTAATTGATGATTCTCCTTACTGTAAACTAAGTTGTTAATGTAATGCCCTCACTGCTTCATTCTTCACTGTCCTAAATACTTCCAAAAGACTTAAGTTGTATCTAATATTACCTTATAAAAGGACTGATTGGCTTATGTTCCATTTTGTTGGCATGGAAATAACTTCCAAAATACCAGCGATGATGCTGCTCTCTCAACTAGATTGCACTAACATTATCTTGACTGGTAATAAAAACCGTACAACTTTCTATCGATATTTAACCCAAAATTTATTTACGGTATTATCAGGGCGGAGGTAGAGTCTACTTTAAATAATTCAGCCTTGGCCAGCAGCAGAGGACTTGTCAAAAGCATTCTGTTCAGAGTTATAGTTTGTCGTCATAGAACAAAGCTTATCACCACCCTTCAGCTATCAAAAAATAAATACTGTGTCCAAAGGCACCATGTGCTTCAAGCATCGGTCATCTCTCCTAATAACTGCTTCCGATACGAAACTGACACTCTCTCAACATCTGCCGTAAGAACTTCAGTTAAAATAATTTGAACTATAACCCTGAAGTAAGCTAGTGTATCGTGGAAGCCCAAATATTTATCCGAATATTTGAGGGAATCGTCCCAGGTCTTTCGTCGTTGTAGGCGAACGATACGGCCATCCATCCTATCTTCTAGTCTGGTGAATAGGTGAGTGTTAACAAGTTTTCTGCAGTACGCAGGGCTTCCTTTTCCATCTGATGCCAAAGGACTCCCATAGCGGCTGAATCCATAATGCGGAAAGTGACTTTTATCGATCAAGTGATCGGGTACGAGAGGTACGCATTGCGGGATCTCTCATTCTTCGGGGCAAAACAACACTGAAATTAGGAAAGTTTGAAAATAGTTAGAATTATTAAATGATAAAACGAAATAAAATATCGTAATTGAAAAGTAATTCGAGAGAGGACGAATTATGGAGGAAGCCTAAGGATGAAATACGAGAAGCAGGCAATGTTAAATGTCAGTCCAAGGAACGGTGACGGGATGGAGAGATTGGAAGGAAACAGAATTGTATGGAGAGCTGCTATAAACTAATCTAACAAAAGGAAAGAAATATAGAAGTAAACATAAAGAAAGAAATACTACTTTTTACGACTTCATTTGTCTGCATGTAAGATTAAACCAATGTTATTAAATGTTCGTATGGCGATATGCTAATTTACTCCGGTCGCGAGAGAATGTGTCGTATTTGATATGCCTGGCTGATATAATATGAAATGATAGTGCATAGAAGTGAGTCTAGAGAGGAAATGCAGCGTTGACAGAGTCATGAATATTTGCGCTCTCGGTGGAATCATTATGCACAGGATGAAACAGTGGAAACGAAAAACAGTATCCGGGGGCCATTTTCTATTCTCATGCTTTCCATGGAATTCAAACTATTAGGTCTAATGTAGTCATAAGGATTGTTATGTTCTATCTATGGTGTGACATTTCTCTTGTTTTCTCAACATTATTATTTTCCTCTGCAGCATGTACGTACTACCTCCCTTCAGGCCAGCTAGAAAACCTATTACCTTCCTTCCTTTATCCCTCTTGAATTCTTACACTCTACCTTTTATCACGGGTTTTAACCATCCTTGACTTCTCAACATCTCCTCTACCCACCTGTTCTACCTCCTTCAAATTTCACCTTGCAACTTGCTATCGCTTCCAACCATATTTAATACTTGATCATTAGTCTTCCTTTGTGATCAAAACTACTTTATTTCTTTTCCACACAGACATCTCAAAAGCTTCCAGTCCAAGCACATCCTGTCGACTCAGACCTGTTTTAGAATATATAAATGTCTACGTCTCATTTTAGTACTTCCTGCTATTCAAGTCATCCATACTGCGTGAACTGCTCTAGTCTCCCTTACTTTGGTGTTCACTTTTACCTTTTAATTCTCGTAAATCTCATAACTTCCGTGCTCTCGTGATTTTTCTCCATCCCTACTTTCTTGAACGCTAATTTTTATCCCAAAATCCCGTACAAGTTTTGCACTTACAGAACGGTGAAGTGGTGAAAATAAATAAATACCTAAATGCCTGCACGCGATGGAAGTTCAAAAGATTAACTCTCTCAAAAGATTACAATCTTTACACATGCGTTCCAAGGAGTACAAACATATCCCTCGTTAGGAATCTTAATTTTTTTATGGTTGATTGCAATCAAGGTCCTTGAGTTGGAATTGGTAGTGAAGCCTTTAAAAGAGATTTAGCATTATGACCAACGAACATAACCAACCGCTCTGGGCACATATTATGACCAGCCATTCTGGGCACGCAATATCTCTTCGACGAAGTTGCGTGACTTAAAAAAATTGAAGAAATATAGTATACGGTCTCATTAGGAAGTTGGAGCTATAGGAAATTTAAGAACGGATTTTGATCGCGGGAGTGCTTTACCAACCAAAAGCGCACTGAATTTTTCAGTGTAGTAGAGAGAATTGTTTGATTTCTGTTGAAGTTTTGCTGGAGCCTGCAATACTTATAATAACCAGGTGATTTCCCAGTTCCCATTGAAACCTCAATGCAACGACTATATTTCAGGATGTCCTATTACTGAAGTTTCTCTTTATTTGCCCGGGATAAAAACAAGAACATTGCTTCCTAATTTCACCCGCCACGACCTTTTACACTGACTCGAGGACGTGTTTACGGAGGAAAAGCAATAGCAATGGCATACTTGAAGATCGTTTATGGTAAAAATTGGAGGGGAAGTTTGAAGAATGAGTAGAAAATGTAAGAATATGGAAGAAATTCACCCGTTATGCACGGGTAAGAAATCTGTAAGTGTGTTACGCTGTCTTGCTCATGTTGAGAGAGGTTGGATGGCTGTCGAAACGCTATTAGGAGCAAAGTAAGATGCGAGGAGTGTGAATTATTTGAGTTAGAGTATGAGTAGACCGAGAAAGTAATGAGTGAATGCGTTCAAAGAGATTCTCAATGCATTAGGACTATTAGGAATGGGGAAGGGACAGAAAACTAGGACGAAGCAGTGCATAAATGTGGGCGAGGGGAAAGGGGTATTCCAGGCTAGATCAGTGTTGGAAGAAATTGAAAAAGGAAAGGCTTCCTTCCGACTCTTTTTTGGCTTCTCTTGACTCGGTCCACTCCGAACGGGAACGGAGTGAAGGAATCCAGTGCATGGATGGATGCCAAATTCACACGACACTTATCGAGCGAATATTTCCGTCTGGACTACCAGGAGCGCGATCACGGTCAGTTTTGGAAGGATAGCTCAAAAACTATCATCAACGCGATTTTCCCCCGTCGTATATCTATAAATTATGATGACTGTCGCCGAGCGTCGATGATTTATGGTGGGCACAGGAACCCAGTTATTCCTGGGTCTCGTAAAGCAAAATTGAAAAAAAAGAGAGATGACATTTCCGCCATTTATCACTTCATGAAAATCCATGATTGCACCCCAGTCTCTCGAAAGATACAGACAGAAGGTAAAGTAATATCGACGAGCAGTTACTTGGGGAAGCGACGGACAGCTCAGATCATACAATTGTGGCATACAAGATTATATGTGCCAATGGGAATGGGCCAGTAATTTAGCAGAAGTAGGATTTTCAAAACGTTGGAGGATAAGGGTGGAGAGAAACACGGTATCAGCCTTTGATTACTCCTCCTATAAGGCACCTAGGGGTCATACAGTTGAATGGCTCTTCCGACGGACGGTACACACAACTTCTGTCTTTCCTCGACACGGCACCCAAGTAGTGGATCATAAATTCTCTAGAAAATTCTACCACGGGTAGCCATCACACCAACCCGATAGCCATCCTCACGTAAAGAATTTCAGTAAAGTCTCTCGACTATTTTTTTCTGAAACAGTATATTAAAGCAGAGCACGGATTTGAACTCTAACATTGTACAGTAAACCTTCAATTAGTTGAACTTTTTTTGGCAAGCCCCATGCACCGGTGCTTAAAACTAAAGCAATGATAATAAAACAGAATATAAGTTTACAAAATCATATTAATTGACCCAAACTGTTTTAATCGAATGTGAATGAAAGAAGGCTAATTGAGAGTACACAAATTTGACAAACAATTAACGACAACCGAACGACATCCATCGGCTATTAAGGTTAATAAAATTCCAAAGAGATAACTTGTTAGAAAGAAAAAAATAACCGTATTGGGGAGCCGTTTGCCCTCTGCCAAAGATATCGCCAACTTGACCACAGTTTAATTGAACACATCGAACGCCCGCGGACTCCGAGTGTAAACAGCGGGACGGCTCACTTACATGATACACAAACAAAATGGAGATGTCTGACAATTTGGAACGGAAAAACAAACAAATTCCTGGAAGTGAAAAGAAGGCTAGAACTCACTGTTTGAGAAAGTAATAGGAGCACAATTAAGACCACCGGGGACGGTTGGGAAGCCTCCATATCCTCAAACGGCACGGAACAGGCGGCACGGAGCGGGTGGAATGGGAAATTGAATTGACTGTGCCGCTTTAGGAGTTCCTACCAACCCTTGACCAAACAACACCTGTTCTTTCTCCCTCCTTCCTCGTGACTACCCAACCTCCTTCCTATTCTTCTCCCCCCTCCCCCAAATAATACCACCCCCTCGACAAACCCATTGCCTGTGGCCATATTCCCTCGGCAGTCCATATAAGTTCAGTCAACTTCGCATTCTGTTGGACTGATGCGCTTGCATTCTGTCCGGGATGTAGGTGCGTTGCGATATCGCGACGCGGGACGATTTGCGGCACGAACGGATGGGACGGCGTAACCACGAAGGCGCCGCGGGCGGCGTGACGCAACTCTTTGAAGTGTAATCGATGTGCCAAAGCATTCTCAACGAACTATTCGGGCAGGGAACCATTTTGCAACGTTCCCCTTCCTTCTGGCACGCGAAACGCTCTTCGACGGCCCCTTCAGTCACAAGGAACCCTGTCATCAATTTGTCATAATAATCAATATTGTAAACGATTTAAAAGTTATGTTTTTTGATAATTTGGGGTAAAGCTCAATTAGTACTAATCAAAACAGTTTGAAACACTCCAATATCATGGCCACTAGTTCATTTCCCTGAGTCAACAGTGATTTCCAAATATGATCTGTTGCCCGAAAAATTAGACAGCTTAAGATGAAGATGAGGCGTCACCCCGCAATGAACTTATGCCCTACTTGATAGAAAGAATGATTTGAGGCGTCACTTTGTGTAAGTGATTCATATCGGACAAATAAACACTTTGTTCTTCCACATATATTTTATTATACACGACCTATGTTCCGTCTTATAACACACCTGATGATGATTAAATAAAATTGGCAATTTTCCACAAAAAAATAAAAAAATTATTAATACGACCGGTTTCGATGCAACTACATCATCATCTGGTGACCAGATGATGATGTAGTTGCATCGAAACCGGTCGTATTAATATTTTTTTTATTTTTTTGTGGAAAATTGCCAATTTTATTAAATCATGTTATTCCACCATACCACGCCTGAAACGTCTCTTTCTACCTGATGATGAATTTGTAAGTCGAAACCTAGGTCGTGTATAATAAATTATATGTGGAAAAACAAAGTGTTTTCTTTTCCGCTATGCCCTACGGTCAGTATTCTACCCGCTGATCTACCAAAACCCTTATTTTATCAAAGTTATCCAAAATAATAAATTTAAAGGAAAGTAAATGCGTTTAAGATGTCTTTTCGGTAGGAATTCCAATGTAAAATTTGATAAAAATGCCCATCTCTGAGAGACATAGCTTAATTTAGTATCTGAGAGTGTTCGTTTTCCACAGATCAAGTAGACGTTTGATAGAACCACCTACTTGATCATGGTCTTGAGAAACTACAGTATTCAATCCGAAGACTGGTTTAATAGATAAGGGCAGAGCTCATCCAATATGAGTTTGTTTTTCATTTGAAAATAAAACAAAAAGGTAAAACTAAATGTGAATGCATGCGATAAAAAACGTCGATAAAAAAATCTATACCCTCTTTATAACATATAGAAAACTTATAATAATATAATATAATTTTGAAACGTATGCATGGTATCATCTTAATGATGTTAAATTGAACATCCTACAAACAAAAAAAATATCAAACCATGTAAAAAAACCTGTAATTTAGTTTGAACGGGCTACAGGTATGAAGAAAGATCAAAAGGAATCCACGAAAAAGATGACACGGCAAAACGATTTAAAGTGATTTGTCTAACATTAGGAATAACAGGGAACTTAAGGTCTACGTCCTCGTAAATTAAAAAATAGAAGGAAAACTCCTTTGGCTGTAATAAGTTAGCACCTCTCGTTACGCAATAAAAACAAATGTTGCTGTGGTTGGTCACTGTCGTGGAATTTCTTTTCTCACAAACCACCCCAACAAGATTTATTTTTCTTGCAAGACGAGTGGTGCTAGCTTATTACGGCTATAAGAATTTTCTTTTAATTTGTTACATGGTTTGTCTAACTGAAATACGGACTCCATATTTTTTTAGAACATCAGCAGGGAACCATGAAGAATCATAATACCTGTACATAAAAGTGTTCATCCTGAGACGAGGCAAATTCATGACATTCCAAACTAAAATTTAGGCCGCAGTCTTGTTAATTACAACAGTAGCATTTTAATTGGTTTGATTATTATATTGCATTTACTTCATGCTCGGGGGTCAATTTCGCTATTGACGTGGCAAATATAATTCTCTCATAAATCAATCGAAGCTGATTGCACTTTTAATGTACTCCTTCCTTATTGGACTAATAAAATGAAAATTGAATTGTAAAAACATGATTTCATCGTGCCATAGGTAAATAAACGAGACAGTAGTGATGAAACGCTGAGCGTACAAATATAAGGATAAAATTTATGTTCTTAATCAAAAAATCTATTATTAATTACACGTTTGGTGGAAATGCATCAAATATATCAGTAGGAAATAACATTGTTAAGAAATAACAGTTCAAGAGTGCCATTCTCGTCAGCCGAAGTAAAATTTCCTGGTCGAAGCATAAAAGAATTATGTAATGGTTCTTACCGCTTAGCCTTAGCGTTACGAATGTTCGCCATTGCATGAGAACCACTACTCGTGCAATAGAAGTTATTGGGGGAGGCGATCCATAGCTGGGTGTTTATGGCTATGGATAGGATATTTAGGAGTTGGGAGAAGGGAGGGTGGAGAGAAACCCTGTGTCGGCGTTAGCCAAACCTTACGAAAGGCCCCAAGGGGTCCACAGTTAACCGTGTAGCAGTATAATAGTTCATTTTTTCGAGGACCTGAAATAAAGTAACTTTGAAACACAGCAAATATTGGGATACATCGTCTGTTCATCTGAAAGTTTAAAAACACAAGGAAGGGAATAGAAGTAAAAGTTATATAAATGCCTTTCTACGAGATACATGTAGAACCGGATAGGATTCTAGATAATTCAACAACAGAGGCCATGGAGGTAGTCTTAGTTTCAGGAGGAGTGACTTTACAACTCGCTTCGATAGAGTTCGAATGTCTCTGTCGGCTAAATGAGATTTTTCACTAATTTTGGTGTCAATTAATTAAAAAACAAACAACAAAACAGTCAACAAAAAACTGGCACGAAAAAAATGGCCCACGAAGAAATTGAGACATTTCTACTAATTTTTTTTCCTTTGTTGAAGAAAAAATATTTGTGGTATTTAAAATTTCTCGCAATTTCCTCAACGAAAAATTATTAATGAATTTACCTTATTATTTTATTTTATTATATTATTACTTTAATGACTATTGTACGTAGTGTGGGATGTAACGTTGTGTCTTGTTAGGCAGTGCTATGAAATTTAGGGGTAGTTAGTCCATGTCCATGTAAAATCAAACTTAAACGGTTGATTACCACGTAATAATAACAAAGCAAGGGGGGGGAAGTAATGCATAATTTGTTTTATTGTTTTCCCGGTAAATGATTCTAGGAAGAAGTCTTTGCGGGTTTTCCACCTGAACAGGTTTTTAGGTAGCAGCTAATAAATTGACCCTATGAAAAATCCGTGAAGACTGTATGTTAATGAAAGATGATCACATAAAACAGAAGTGAATTGACGGAAATATTAGGACGTGTAGGAAATAGGCTGCTTTGGATTTGAATGGTATTCCAATCCAAAAATACTGTTAAAGACATTATTGTTAATGATAGCAGTTCGCAGTTTAGGTTGGGTTTTGGACGGACGCAAAGTAAACACCGTTGAATTTCAAATTCTCACTTAACCCGACACTACATGACAATCGACGCTAAACCATTCTTTAATTCAATCATACTTTCTGCCTCCCTTTATTCCGCTCAACATGCCACTTCTCATCCTCCCCTACCTTGCTTGCCTGGGTCCTCCCCTCTCTCACAGTCTTCAACATTCCATCGTCAATGAAAATGCCGGGCATCCATTTCTCCTGTCCCCTTAGAAATTCTCCCTCCCTCTCACCTCTCCTGTCATGCCCAGTACTTCTTCGTTTGTTTTCCTTTCCGTCCATTTAATTTATTCATTCTTTTCCACGTCCACATCTCAGAATCCTCTAAATCTACACTTATACTCCTTCTTAAACGACCAAGTTTCTGAGACATACAAAACTACACTTCATATCAAGGTTATCACTAAACTTTTATTTATGTCCTTACTGAAAGGTTCCTTTCATCTACTTTCTTACTTTTTAAGGGTCTCTTTCCATACTTGCCCTTACTTACTTTGTCATACTTCCTCTACCCGTTCCTTTGAAAAAGCACAGGTGATAGAAGACGCCCCTGTCTTTCCCTCACCATCCCAAAATTGCCCTTCCCTACATCTACATAATACCCCGCAAGCCGCCGCAAGGGCGTGTGGCGGGAGTGTGTGAGGTCACCACCCAAAAAAGGGGAAAAAGAAAAACCGCATTCAAAACCAACACATATATGCAAACCCAAATCCACAGTGGTGCATACATTCATAGAAACATCCTATCATTTTACACGCATGCAAACACACATCTACCTCCCTTCACTCCACAAGCATGCAAGTACATACGCTTAATTATAACAAATAATTGCCCCTTAGGATGCTGTCAGAAATTTATCCAAGAACGTGCAAGCTAGATTTTAGTAAGTAGCAAGGCGAAATTCCACCACCACAAGAACGTGAAACATTAAACGCTCTGCTTCCTTACCCTCCACCCGCCTCACGTACCTTTACATACTGAGACATTATGAACAAGTTCTGGATAAGCCGTCTACTCCTCTATCATCATCATCGTCTACATAATTTGCAGCACAGTAATTTATTCTACTCGACATAGTCTTTCGTCTGCTTTCTCGAAATCCACGGGGCAAATAATTTCTGATCATAACTTTTTCTCTATTGACGGTACAAAGTTTGTATAAAAAGTATCGGGGACAGTTTCGGAAAAATAAAATAGTTTCAGATGTTGCTACAATGCCTCAAAATTCTTCCAAGTGTATTCCTTGATCGTCGACACACTTTTGACAGAGGCTTTTTTACGACTCGAAGGCTCCCTGGTAGACGGATTCCGGAAGGTTCTTAAGGGTGCAAGCTTCTTTGACGGCACTAGGGGTCCTGTGGTGGTGCTCTTTGAGGGAAGATTTCACTTTTGGGAGTTGAACATAGTCTGCTGGTGTCAAATCAGGACTGTAAGGGTGTTGGGGTATCGTCTCGTTGTCTTGAGAAGGTCTTCGTGAGCAGACACTCGACTCTGCTTTTGGCCGTCTGTCAAGACCTTCGGGACGAGTTTAGCGCAGGTCTTTCGCATCGCCAAATTTTCAGTGATAACGGTGTGCACTTTCATCTAATCAATGCGCTCATGCGCACACTTAACCGACGATCTGAATTCAACACTTGACGCACACGTTGCACGTTGTCGTCGGTTCTTGGCGTCGACGGCTGACCAGCGCGGGGCTCCTCCTCCACACTCTCTCAGCCATCTTTCAAGAGCTTGTGCTGCTCAAAACCTGCCCAAATGGTTTGCTTAAAATCATGCCAAACGTTTCTGTATCCGATTTTCCCAATCCAACACAAAATTTGAAGACGTACCGCTGTTCAATCGTTCGCTTAATTTTTCGTCACTAAAAACACGATCGAACCTAAACAAAAGCTCGCAGGCGCTTGGAGCTTGGCTCGTGTTGAAGGTCAGACTCCCCACCATCGAACCTGCGCGGTCCGAATGCGCTACGATGCACACTCACGGCAGGAAAAAATTGTTCCCTATAATTTGTATACAAATTTTGTGTCATTATTGCTACGGTATTCTGCATACCTCTCCTACGATTGGCGGCGGTCTCATTAGATGGCTTATTCCCAGGCGACCTACTATATTCAGTTTGCAAAAGAAACGCTTGGTTTTTCCACATAAAATGTTTTAATCACTACCTAGGTTTCGACGCTCAGCGTCATCATCAGGTGAATTACAGGCCAAATCTTTCCTTATATACTAGAAGAAATGGGGAGGTACATACACCCACCCCACCTCCCCATTTCTTCTAGTATATAAGGAAAGATTTGGCCTGTAATTCACCTGATGATGACGCTGAGCGTCGAAACCTAGGTAGTGATTAAAACATTTTATGTGGAAAAACCAAGTGTTTCTTTAGCAAATATGTATCGTTTCCACAAAGTGACGCCTGAGGTTATCTCCTTGACCTATTCAGTCTTTGATTTATTCTTATTCTAATCTCTCTCATCACTCCCTCCTCGTAATGATCAGACTCTCCTCTGAAGTTCATCCTTTCCATGACTTCTTCAATCACGGTACAGTCGTACATCGACCTATTGTATCAGCTACAGTGTTCATTTAGTTGTTCCTATCTTCTAATTAGCTGTTCCGTGTGTACCTTTCTCCGTACAATCAAAGGAATTAAAATCGATAGCCAGTAGGACGTTGCACCAAAGGCCCACAAATATTCACTAGAATCCAAATAACTGATTTAGTCTTATTTAATTCGATCCTTGATTTTATTAGGACCCTAGATTCATCGTATTCAAAGTTATTTGCTGAGAGCCGTATATATCTTATGGCGTCTTGAATTTTATACGAGATTTATGAACCGTTTCCTTATGCCCACGCTGGCAGTAATTTCATGCTAGTTCGCAGAAGACTGTTCTGTCAGACGAAAGCTTTCATTTCTTGCATTACTATTATGTTTACGGTCAACCGACCCTGACGTGTGAGTGGAAAAAATGTTACAACTGCTTTAATTAGCTTCACCCTAGTATACTTTGAGCATCTTACACTCCTTGTTCCGGACCTTAAAAACCGTAATAATTAGTTTACATTGGTTTATCCAGCGGTGAGATGACATCACGCCTCCCTTCTCTCTGAGGCTTTCGTATAACCATCTCATCCGACTAATGACAATCGACACTTGTCTTTTTAAATAATACAGTTTCTGGCGTAACTTGGTGGAAAATCTTCATACTGACTTTTAATAATCAAACCACTTTACTTTTCCACATAAACTTAGTTAAAAAAGTGAAACGTCTTATTCAAACAATTTTCCAAATTTTCCCCGAAATACGGAATAAAAAATTCACAAGAACTTGTGGAAGTGCTGTCTAAAGAAATAGTAACCCCCAGGTGTATAATGGTATCATTTGATGTCACAAATTTATTAAAAAAAAGTTTATGTGGAAAAGTAAAGTGGTTTGATTATTAAAAGTCACTTGTCTTTTTGTTGATTTTCACTCCCTTTGTCAATTCTGTGGAATTCTTACGCGCCGTGCTCCATCCAGTTCACGAAAGACGTTGAAAAGTATTTAACCTAACCAGGTTAACGCCGTGGAAATGATGCTTTTAAAATTTTCCGGGAAATCGGATGTGTAACACTCCCTCCTGATGACCTAAAGATAGCGAATAAGGAGCCCCAACGTGGGATTGAGTGTTTTGTAAACTATAGTGTTTTGGCTCTCATGAAAAATGATGATAAGTCATGATCGGCTTATCGTCAGCCGTTACCATGGCATCAAGATAGCGCGAGAGATGCCTTGAAAGAAATGAACGCATCCCGATAAATCGATCCTGGAAGCGCTTCAATGTTCCAAGTTTTTTCAGGTTAAGCGGATAAATATAAATTTTGGAAATGGTTTTCAAGTAATTTTTATTGTCTTGATTCAACTTTCATCAATGGCGATGGCATTGGGTGTTATCCTGTATCTCCTCCCGTCTGTGGTTTCCACCACGCTCCCCCTTTCGCCGTTCGGCTGCCGCATCCGGAACACGTAGACTCGCTCGGGAACCCTATCCATGGTCCGAGTGATCCACTTCCTCGAGCGGGGAGCGGTGGCGATGCCCCCTGGCTCCCCATAACTGGGGAGCAACGAGGTGTCCTGGGTGTCTCGCTGACTCGCAGAGGAATCTTGCGACCAAATTGGCGACGCCATAACACCTGTGGACCTCGGCACTCGGTTATTTGCGGTCTCCGGCACCACGCGGATCTGTGGAGATAGATAGTTTTTATTTAGGGGCGAGATTGAGACTATGGCCTCTTATATCACCGGTTTATACCGTGGATCCATCCAAACACATGCCTTGATCGTAAAAAACTCATAATAACGATGAAAAATATGTGCTTTTTCATTCAAATGTGTATGTTTCTAAATAAAACGATGATTTTGAAATACGTTGTACTTAAAAAACAAAAAAATATATAAACTATTAAATAAATATATATATAAAGAAACCATAAACACAGTATTCAACCCGAAGGTTGGTTGGATAGGTGATGGTAGAGTTCACCCAGTACTAAGCCCGACGACGTGTGAAATTCACACATCAAGGTAGGGGGGCCAGTTCCTATCCCTGTGCCGGTAATGGTTTCTCAGGAAGATCTGGTACCCGAAAAGTCACTTAGTTTGGGTGGAGCTGTAGGTGCCCATTGTGCCTTGTCCGGGAATGAGACACTCTCTCAGAAGAGTGGGAGGGATGGAATATGGACGCACTCTGATGAAGAAGACATCATTGATTAAAGATGTACTAGGACATGAAGGGGTCGTCAAAACGATAATAAAAGGATAACTGGGGGGAAAAATGGTAAAGGAAATCCATGACAACAATAGAAAGAGCAACTTATGGATGATACTGGATGAAATACGTGCAGATAACCAAAGGAAAACTCAGGGAACAGGGAAGAGTGGAGTTCCATGACCAGTCGCCATAAGCCAATCTTAGTGTTGGATATTTACTATATACCTATTTCAAACAATTAGAAAGGGTATTTTTCAATTTTCAAAATCTACTCATAAACTGACTTCTAGAAAGCAGGCACTTCACAACGAAGGGTAATTTCACCATATTCCAAATTTATCAATGCACAGTATTCTCTGAATTATCGCCTGTTAAACGCTCTTGCTCTCATTTTATTCACAAATTTTACAACTAGCAACATAACGTGTTGCATATATAAATATTCCCACACAATGCCTCTTAGTGCATAATGAAGTGAAATTTCGGTATAGGACGTTTTGAAAAGTTTTCAAGCAAAGTTGTATCGCCATTGAATTTACCTATCACTGATGGCGCTCCCTCAGTGCACACACTGATAAGTTTGTTATAATCTAATTTTATATCTTCTAGTTATGATTTCACCTTTTCAAATAGGTCTCATCTTCTTGTTTTACCATGCAATGACTCCAGATTGGCAAGCTCTCCAAAGACATTAAAATAATCATCAATTCCTCTTATAAAAGTATTTAGCTGGGCAACATGAATTATGTTTGTTGGATCATAAGAAAGTAAAAGAATGGATAAGGTCTTCAAGTTCCTGAGATACCTTGTAAGAGAGTTCCATGATACGTCTCGTAACTATCTGCCTTGATATAGCAATTTCGTCTGCTTTCCTTTTAAAAACTTAATTACCAAGATGGCGTACAAATATTTGGAAAAAAGGCTTAAAACTTTCTTCTTCATCAGAAAAAGTTTTCTTTTTTTTTTCGCTTTGCTAACGCAATTTAATATGACGCTTCTGTCATCGGCAAAGCCTTCACTCCTTACTTCAACAAATATATTTTGCCTTTTTTCTAATTTTTTCCTTTTTCTTAGTTACATATTCTTTTCGTAGCTCACACCCAAGAACAAGATTAATTTTTTCTTCTACTGTATATTAGCCTGATGCTGTGTTGTATAGTGCCACTTAAGATCACGCTTTCTGTTATGTGAAAGAATACTTTTACAAACAGTGCAAAACGGTTTTCCTGATGAACTTGCTATAAATAGCAACTCATTTTCCCACTGTTCATTGAATTCGTGCTTACAATCACTTTCTTGGCTTCTTTTGCACTGTAATTGATGACAGGAATTTAAGGATGAAAAAGTAAAAAAATTTAAAGAAAGTGAAAAAGAACAAATATATTACAAGTACGCATAACACAGAATATAATTCGTGTGGAATTTGAATTCTATGTTCGCGTCAAGAAAAAGTAGTGGCGCTCTTCTTTGACAAACGTAATATATATTTAAACTTAAATCTCTCTTTAAATCACTCTTAATACAAAAATCATGTTGGTAAACTCAATAAAACACTGCTTCAAACTCATAATTGACTGACCATATCGAACGCTCGCCGCCATTCGCTAAATGGCTACAAACACCTGATGTGTTGCTAGTGCTCGATGTTCGTGACCGTTTGAGCAGGAGCGAGCCATGACAACACCGATAAAAATATTTGCACGTTTGTAAACTTGCCTAAAGTAAAATATCACAAGTTCCATTCTAAGTTTCAGACACCGAGGAGTTGAATATTACCGAAGGTTGTACGAATTGAACTGAGATGACTTTGGTGCTGAAAATATTAAGATGAATTCAAATTATGACACCTACTAAAAATATGGAATAAAAAGGACGCAATGTGCTACTTGTAATTATCCAACGTTTAGTACATGCGTCACGGTTAGGCCACCCTTGTGTGAGAAGGCAGAATATGCATTGGGCGAGGTATGGAGAGAAAAGAAAAGAATAGGCACGTTGGAAAAAATGAAGGGAATCAAGATGAATGTGGATTAAAAGTAATTTTTATTGCAATGCAGGTTTGTGATTATTGTTTTGTTATGGACTTAGAAATGTAGCACAGCTATCAGAATATTGGGTTTTTTAAAAGCTTAGATTTCATGGTAGATTATTCTTAATCATGCGCTAGTTAAAGAAAATGGAAAAGCGACAGTAGTGGAGGCTAAATTAAGTTGTGGGTCAAAAGCTTGCTCTCGGTGGTAAAGACGTTGAAAACTGCGCGGGGTGTTCAATTGTTCTCTTCTCACCTCGAGTTCGTCACCGTCCTCTTCGGAGAACGAGGGGTTTATTTGGCCGGAACCCTCTCCGTCGCTCGAAACTGCTGAGTAGTCGATGCCGAAGATACTCCCCGCATAGTCTTTTGATTCATCTGCCACCACCCCATCCGTATTCGCGGGTTTTGTTGAGTCGCCTGCCGGGTAATAGTCCAGGTTGAAACCGCTATCTCCCCCTGATCCGGAGCTGCCATCTTGCGAAAACTCGGTATCCTCTCGTGGTTTTCGTACCCTTGCTGGGGAAGGATCGGCTTCCCCTGCGGAGCGTGGATTCCTCATGTGGACCCATTGGTTCCTCCTGGGTAAAGCCGGCACCTGTCGCGATGTAATATTATCGCTGTTAGCGGAGCGAATTAAGGCTATTATTAGACATTGGAGGAAGCAGAATTAAGAAAAGTTGGTAAATGTGTGGTACGTAGGATTCGATGGAGCAGTGGAAGGGTAGAAATTGATCATGCGAGAGATTCGGTCCATTAAATGAAAGGTTCTATTCGACCGAAGTAGGAAAACTCTCCTACCAGATATCCAGAAATTAATCAGTATAATATTGAAGGCCAGATTCAACAAAAATCCAATCTCGTCCTTTGTGCCGGGAAGTCAATATCAACCGCGCAGATGAATCAATTGTAAAGTTTTCGTTGCAAATTAATCTAAATCATCGCGCAAGGTTCTCTCGGGGAAGTCCAGAGAAAATAATTTTTTATCGTAATTGTCGAATTTAAAATAAGTCCTTGATCTTACCGTTTTAATCATTTTACTAAGCGTCTCATAAAAATCGTAGAGTAAATTAGGCACGGAAGTATTTATTCGCGAAAATCTTTTCCCAGAGCGTTTCAACCAATCGCAATCAAATGTGTTTTCCGCAATTTCATTAATTTTTAGCTATAAATCTTTCAAGGTGTTTTTTTTAAATTCTTCAACACTACACTGTGTGAGCGATTTCTCTTCGACCCGAAAGAAGTAGCCATGAAACCCTAGGCTTCCGCGAAATGTACGTAGTTTTAGAAAACCGTTTGTAAAGGAATGTATTGTACACCCTTGCATGCATAGTAAAATATACTTTCATCGGAGGGATTGTGACGAAAATTTCAGTGATATTGAGCTAAACACATCTCCAGAAGATTAAAGTGGACGTGGACCTAAGAAGTCCTTAGATATAAGCACTAGATAAGTAATCTCAGGTGAAGAATTCAGGAGGTTAATTTTTAACGCAGGTCTTTGCAGTGTTGACGACTGGCAGATTACTTTGGCTTTCGGGAGACGCTCCTTTATTTCCAGGGACGTTCCTTATACAACTCCCAAAAGCCATAAATATAAGTTAAGAAGTCTCTAGAAAAGCAATCACCTCCAATCACAGCCTTAAAACCTTAGAATTGCTTTCTTTCTTTTAAAAGATTTATTTTTAATATACTACGAGGCTTAAACCACTTTAGGACGGGTCGAATAACGCGCTGATGACCGAGAATGAGCATGAAAATGATATTATAAACAAACAGATTAATCTGTTATCTAACAATGTTCGTAAGACAGGTCGTGACTTAAAATTATTAACATTTCATAACAAAGTCCTACCGAGTTCCCTGAGAAGATCACAGAAATGCAGTTTAACATCATTCTTCCTCATCAGGAAATAAATGTCAACACTTACGAATTAGAAACTCTTAGGAAATAGAAAAGGGAAATTTTCCGATAAAAACAATTTTGTTTAATAAAAACAGATATCTCGTATGTGATCACTTAAATAGCGTAATAGTATTATCACTTGTGGGATACACAGTAAATTTTATGAATTATTTGCTGACAGTTTACGAATGCCAAATATTTTTTAAGTGAAAACGTTGATGAGTTGAAGAACCACAGTCCAGATCCATGATGATCCATGTCAACGCACATGCCCTTACCTCAAAGACTGCACCTAGCAGGAGAGTCAGCGTTAGTAAAAGAGGAGCAGAGACCATTGTGAATATTGTTGCAGTGACTCCTGACACAAAGACTTTCCGTCTTTTATACGACTTACTTGTCCTGAGAAGTTGTTGTCGTTGGTCTGCACAGCTTGAACACTGAACTTTGTTTGAAAAAGACAATGCTTGTAAGGTCGTCGACCAACCTTGGACTCCTTTAAAGTTCCTCAAGACAAGCAGAAGGCTATTGGTGTTATTCTGAGGTAAATTTGTAGTCACTGAAAATAACCATCACCGAAACGCTTCAAAATTGATTTTTTCTTCGTGAAAGGCAAATTATGTGATAACCGGTCGACGGAGAAACACGTGCTCTCGATTCGGAACGTAATGACGGCTTCATCCTACTGTTTGCTAATTGTAAGGGGCCAAAAATATTAAGTGGTGAAAGTAGCTAATCAAACTTCTAGGAATTACACATTCCCTGTATGGCGTGCTTAGTTTTTTGAGAGGTTTTTGTGGGGATCTCGAATTCCTTCAAAGAAAAATCATATTATCTCAAAGCATAAGTATAATTGCTAAAATGAGTAGAATAAAAAAATTATTAGAGGAGCTAGGCCGGTAATCACTCACTAAGCGAAGGTTTAGTTACAGTCTCTAGCACAAATTGGAAGGATGTCTTTTCAGTAATGATGCTGAAAACGTATTATAAGCCCCATCTTACTACGGTAGGATATATCATGTCATTAAAATTAGAGATTAATTGTGGAACTGATAGATTTAAGATACCATTTTTCTTACGAACTATAACGGATCAGAACAACGTTGTCCGAACTAGATAGGAGAGAAAAGTATTTTCCGTTAAAGGAGTCTGGCATGTAATCGCCCACTGCCACACTCACTAGCGATGGCTTGCAGGGTACCAAATAAAAATAGTCTCACTATCGATTTTTATATGGTTCACGTTATGATGTCAATGACCTGAAATACAGGTAGGTGCATCTGCGCTGTGTAAAATCTCTGAATGTCTTGTGGAAATAAGAGATAACCATACCGGAAAATAACTTTGTATGTTCCACACTTTTGTTTGCACGTGAAGCAACTCTTTTCACTGTACTCTAGCATATTCATGAGCATAATGTGTAACGCATGAATATGCTACAGTAGAAGTTCCGGTAATAGTTTGTAAAATGCGAAAGTTTTTTTGAATTATCAACTGAGTAGAAGTAGTATTGTTTCTAAGGTAATCAAATAGATGAGATATCAATCCTTAAATTCCTCAAATTAAAATCCAATGATGATAAACGCGACACTCATGCCAAAAATGACAGGTTCCAACTCGCGACATAAACAGTTGACCGTCGATGATCTTAGCCGAGAGAAGAGTCCGTTCGGTTATAGTTTTCGAGTTTATATAACACTTACATTGACCTTCGTTTAAGACTATATAATGCCAATCTAAGACAACCAAGTAAGGCCACATATTGAAGGTCGGTTAAGGAAGAATGTTAGAAGGAAGTCCTATATGGAAATTGGATTTAGAAAGATAAGGAGTGGAGGGCTGTAACCAACCAATCTTCTGATTGAAATGATAACAGCGATAAACGTAATTTAGGAAAGTTAACTTCTACAGTCATTATCAGATCTAAAGTTCTGTTTAGTTTACCCTGGGTTAGAATGGTTCTTTTTGTCCGTATTGCAATTGTTTCTGGGTCTCCCTGACACTCGGGTCCTTTTGATATTCAACGGAAAAATAATTCCGGAGAGCGTGTGACTGGCGAAGAATCTCGATGAGGACGTCGGGAGTGTTTCCGCGGATCCATGTGCTCTATGTCGATGGTAAGTCATAGGGAATGCGCTTATGCTGGAAAATCCACCCATCCCTCATCTGGGGGGGAGGGGAAGGAGGGATGGAGTGACGCAACAGCGCCAACTGCCAGAACCTGGGGGGTGGAAATGCATTGTTTGTGGTTGCGTGCACTCTTCGTCGGTCTTCGTAAGCATCTTAAACGAATCGCCTTAATCATTTAGTCAGCGTAGAGAGAGGTGGCGATGTTTTTCAAATTGGTGGAATGTAAGGAGAAAGGACAAGAATGCTGAACATTATTTATTAGGTTTGGGCACACTACGTAACAACTATGGACTTTAACCAAGAGAAATCATGGCTCGAAAAATATTTCTGCAATTTACATAATTTCGTCGATCTAGGATACCCATTGTTACAACACTTTAATACAAAAAGTATGATTTTTATGTTATTGGCAGATCAATAAATTTGACGTGAGTTAAAAGGGAAGGTTATGCCTTTAATGTCTAGACATTAGGGTTGAAAATAAACCAGCATTTCTGTCATAATTCAATCTACAAACAATGAATCTGATATTTTCCATTACAAAAACTAGCTTTTACAGGAGTGTGTTTAGATTGTAAATACCCAGTTCATAAAACAATTCGCTAGAATACCCACGTTTTCTGGAACCCATGCTTAGAGATACAGGTTAATGTGTTAACATAACGTGTTTTATTTTGACTAAGCTTTGTTGAGTCACTCCACATTAAAAACGGAATAAATATGATTTTCAGGATCGTATTTGCATACTATCTAGGACAAATAAGCATGTATATTATCTAAATCCGTAAATAATTTAAAACCAGAGGTTAGGCATCTCTCTCGAAAGAAAATGATTGTGATATCTATCCTTCCCATTCAGCTTTCTATTTGTGCTTTTGTTTAAACGAAAAATAAACAAATAAAGTGGCGTGAAAGCAAATAATATAAATCAGAAACATTTTATTTACAGTTAATTTAATAAAGTGAAATATAATTTGATAGTTTCATGAATGATCATTATTTCATTGCATAAAAAACAGAAAATAACACTTTGTTTACCCATGGCTACTATATCTAACAAATTGTCACCATAAATATATCTAGAAACTACAAACCACGGAGAATGAAAGATCAATAAACTAATTATCTCATTCAGAATCATGAAGAATATTTAATGTTTAAATTCCGTCGTTTCGCTGGCATTTATAAGCTCTTGAAAATTGAATTTTAAAAATCCATGTCAAACAAAAAAATGGTGCTCGCAATTATTATTTTAGAGAATTGTTTATCCATCCCATCCGAAAAAATTTAAAATAATTTGCACAAATGACTATGCATGTTTCAGTAGCAAGGTATTTTCTCATCGCACATTAGTTTGAAAATTTAAAATGATTGACTATGTGAAACTTTCCTGAAAGGTGGCGTATATTGTATTAGTTGATGGTGGTAGTTTTATTTAGCCTTGAAAATTCTCTCGATCCTTCAGTAAAAGAGCCGTCTTATATTGCGGAAGGTCATTCCTTACGTGTTGCACAGAGTCAGCCGTTCTTCCCGTTTTGGAAGAACTCGTATGAACTTAATCCCTCATCCACAGAAATTAGAGGTGCTGTCATTAAATGACAACCAGGAAGCTTTTTTACTTAAAAAAATCGTATTTCGGTTCGATGGGAGCATTTTACACTACAATTGTCTCCTGATCAATTCAACGACGTATTCATGCTGTAAAATAAGAGCACTTACGAGAACAATGACTTAATTTTTATTTTAGAGTTATTGGACAGTAAAAAATGGATACACATTTCTGAAGAGTCAGATTGGTTAGTGAGCATTCCCACTACACGTCCTGTGGATATGAAGGATGATTAAAATTCTTTCCTCATGAACAATGACTGAAATAATGCAATGACTAACCTTACGCAAAACTACCCCGGGACCATCCCCCTTTATCTCTCGTGAAAAAAAACGCAATGAAATGACGCACATTTCCTCCAGCTCTAAAGCCTTACGTAATTCAAGGGCAGCTTCAAAGAACAAAAGTCCTAACCAAGTGGGAAGATTTAAAGATCGGATTTTTTAAGAGTATTTTTGCAATAACTAAAGAACGTGGTTTGATGGTTTGGTGGAGGGCCTCGGGGACGACGGAGTGATGTTTCAACATCCATGTCTTATTAAATTCCTGCCGAGTCTCTTGATTCAAAATCGTCGCGATAATCCTACGACGAGTATCCTGGGAACCTCTTGTGATAGATCGGAGACACCATTTGGTACTTGCGCTGAGGCCTTCCGTCGTAATTGAGAGTGGAGCCGCGTCTTGGGTCCCAACCGCGCGGGGCAAAGTACGGCGTGGGATGTCTCCTTCCGGGCCGCCGCTGGCTTCCATGCCGGCCGAAGACACCGGGCTGCCTCCCGAAGCCGCAGCGATCCAAGAAAGGCGAGAGGATACTGCGGACGTCTTGATACTCGGCGACGGCGCCGCTCCCAGGAACGGGGATGATGTACGAGTGGAAAGCTGCTATGTCGAACAGGGAATCGCAGGTGAATGCGGTGGTGAACCGATTTGGCTGGGGGTCTTGGTATCCATAACCGCGAGGTCGGTAGGCTGGGGGCTGCTTCCGGACATAATTAGATTCTGGATTTTGGACGCTTGGTGGTATTTCGGCTGGATCGTAGATTTCCCCGACGGACGACTCCTGGAAGTAAAATTTCGTAAAATATTGGAAATGAAATGGAATAAATGTGCGTATTAGTATCAAAAAAGGACCATTAAATTGAATATAATTTCCAAAACGATGAAAATTAGTAGGATAAGACCGACGCTGACCTTTTTTCCTCCAAAAATCACCTTTCTTATGTAAATAAAACCACTTCCAATACGTATTCTAATATTGAGTGAGAAATAAGTCTGTGTACAGCTAACAAATTGAGTATAATAAAGATACGTATATGTATGTGAGAGGAAGACAAAGGAACAAAAGGTAAGTGGCGAATTTAATGCGGTTTAATCCCAAAGCGGAAATTATCAAGAGTGTACTTTAAATAATAAATCAGACTCAATTCAACAACGGACTCTCTTAGACAAATGGATCTAATTAAAGCTAACTAACGTGAAAACGAGGAGCGTTAAACTATTATTTTAGAGACTAAAACTGGCAGATAATGGTTACGAAAAACCAGAGGGTGATTATACCTTCCCTCTGTCACCTTTGGTCTCCAAGATAGAATAGCAGAAAACTTAAATGAGCCTAAAATTTCTTGCATCAATGGCTTAGCTAGGGGTGTTTAGATACACCCTAGTCCGAGTTTGGGTCCGGCACAGTCAAAAGAGCATTTGTAAATCTATTAGGCATCTCGTTTGCCGAACCGCGTTGTAAAAATCCATAAAATGACCAAATTTACTCAAATACTTCCCATAGACCTGTTCGCCAATAGGCTCAAATACCCCGTCATAGAGTTAAGTAAGTCTAAACTTACCATTCTCCTCTTACCGAGAGAAATGAATTCTGCTTACCTGAGCAGAGAGCAGCAGGAAAGGCGCCGCTGACAGGAATAAGACTGTTACCGCATAGAAGGAGACCATCTTCAACTACTATACCAGCTCCAAAGACTGTAGACTGTATCTGTTGACCGCAGAGGGACCCTATTTATTCGAAAATCAGGCTTGTTGCGACACAAATATACCAATGTCAACCTTTCCCTTGATGGTGAGTTTGCATCATCCCATTCGTTTCCGTTTTGGAGATCGTGTGCTCATTATCTCTTTCTCTAAAATGTCTCAGCGCAACGTCAACTCGAGGTGAGTAAGTAGTATCCCAGGGAGTCCACCATAGCCTAATCCGGGGACAAGTTTGAATTAGGTCTAGGTGGTGGACAAAGGACGAATTTGCACTGAATTAGGTAGAATATGGTGACATAAAATGCTGACCTGCGACCATGGGGAAAAAAGCATCTGGTAGAAAACAATTAATTGAGCAAGAACATTGCACTACTGCGTGACCCAGAAGGACCCTAAGTTTCCTTCTGGCTGAATTAGGATAGACATAGAGTGGTTTTGAGCTCAGTCGCCCTCGAGATGTGAAGGAAGACTATGAACGCTACGCTATCCACGAGTTGTAAATATTTTTCCTGCAATCCTGCTTTGGCGAAGCAAGACGCAACTGGTAAGACTAAAAGTCAGAATTGTGAGATTAAAATGTTTGCTGCAATAAGTCGTTGAACCTTACGCCATTTTTAAAATACCTAAGTCGGATTACAACTGAAGTCTTGCAACTCAAGTTTATAATTATTAATTGTTAGATAATCTTGTAATGGCTGACATGTTGAAATGAGCGTTTATTTTTCAGTCAATTTTTTAAAACTAGATATTGAATCTTATGTTTTATTAATACCATAACTGAATCTTTTTGTCATTACTTTCTATTTGTTTTTAAACCACGAGTAACTTTGACACAAAGGGAATCACTCCACACTATTTGGGTAGGTTAGACCACAAAGATAAACCAAATAACATTCGTTCATTCCTCGGACAATCAGGAATCATATTAGTTAAGAAATCAAACTCTTAACAAAAACAGTACAAACATTGGAATCATAAGCGAGTACAAGGTTAAACGCTGCATATTTATCTTGTACATTCGTATGTGCTCGCGTTTGTGTAGGTTAGTTGCTAGCATATGTATTTTCATACGTGTAAGTTAAAATTGGTTTTGTTTTGTAATTTCTTTGTATTTTGTTATATTTGTAAATTGTTATTTGTTTGTATATTCTTGTGTTTAGTGTAAATTAGCATGCTTTGGTCTGTTTTTATGTGGTTGCATTCAGTTTTACGGGTGGTGTCCTAATACCCCCAGCCACTCGCCCTGGAGGCGGATTGCGGGGAATCGTTAAGATGTACATGTAGAGATGTCACTTATTGGCATTCAGAAAAAAATAGGCATTGTATAATGAAGATCTGAGGACTTTTTGTAAAAAAATATCAGTTATTCGAATAGAAGTGTATATTTATATATCATTCTATTTTTTATGCAATAGAGTTAAAATCCTCAGAGAAATGTATAGTGCTATTTTAACAGTTAATAATGATGCTATCAATAAAAATATGAGAAATATGGGGCATATATTTTGAATTTGTAAATTTTACACTTCGACGGAATCACCTGGTAGCATAAAACCCTCAAATTTGAGTACTTTTTAGATCTAATCGACACAAAAATTATCATGGTTACGTCATTGTCTGATTTTAGCAAATTTCCATTTAAATTGCACGCGAAAAATATTTGATGTCATATGAATTTAAAATTAATTAAACATACTTCCGATCTCAATATGTATCAATGACATTTTATGAGTAGGAAGTGAAATTTACATTTTTGGGGAATTATTAGAAAATATGAAAATATTAAGTTGGAAGAAAAACATTTTTTGATATCTCAAATGCCGACTGAGAAGGATAATTTTCAACAGGGAGCCATTTATTTCTCATTAAATTTATTGTAAACCTGTTCTAGTTTTCATGATGATTTATAATAAGGTGAAAAGAATAGGTATATTTTTTAAAGGAATATTAACACTTAATTTATCCAGTTTTACTCGGAACCATTTAAATAAAAGGATCCATTTTCATTGACAGGGAAATCGTCAGGCCAAGCGTTCCGTAACGCGCTTCCATAAAGCTTCGAATGCCTTACACTTCAATTCAATCGAATAACACTGCAAATTAACTATTGCAGAAACTCTATACCATCAAAGTTTGATTTCGGCATGACTAATCGGCTATATTGTGTCATTTTTATTGAAGTGACAAGGATTTTTCTTTTAGCTTATGTTTATTTGATTTCAATGGAAATTAATTTTTGGAAATGTTGTGTATCAATCTTAACTACCGAGATCCTTTTACTTTTACGATGTGCCCGGGTCGATTCAGAGGATACGTGTGTAATACACAATGTTGTTTACGCCAAGCTGATTTTTTTATCTTGGCTTCACTATTACTTCGTGCTATTACCATTTGTATTTTGCGGATCACAAATTTCAGCAAAAAATTGTTTTCCTGGGGAGGAAGTCGACCATTGTGGATCGAAATTGAGGGTAGCTTCGTTCTCAAGGATTCGTGTAATGTTGGTCACATGACCTACAGGATAAAACAAGAATGTACATGATTTGCAACTAAGGTCCGACTTCCAATAGGCTACCAAACCAAACCCCTAAACAGTCTTTATAGCTGAAAAATCATCTAATGTCTCTGATATTCTATTTATGGATCATCGTGCACTAGACTAGAGTATGGAGCGTACGGTGACTGATCGGAAGGTTCGGGTTTGATTCCCTATGACTTTGGATACATTCCCATTCACCCAAACTCTGTGATGTTTTGGGTAACGAAATTCTTGATAAATTGCAGGTGATACAAGGAACTGGATGTCTAATGTACAGTTTTATTGTGTTTACTTCGTGTGGACATTCCGAGACCAAGCTGGTGTGTACTGACAATCTCCACGCTAAAATCCATGGCTATGGACCATACACAGGTGCCCGAATGGAGTCTGATAGAGGAAACTTACGCGTGATGTAATTGGAGATGGCAGGATAATTTTCAGTGACTTCAATGACCTGAGTAACCTGAGCAAACGTTTAATCAACTCTCCTTCAAGGTGTACTATAATAATACATGTGCAAATCTCCCCATCGGAGATAAATCTTTTGATTTCAGAAACATTTCTAAAGTAGACAATTAATTAGGATCAATGTTATGCATTTATTACAAGCATATCAAGTTATGCACAAACATTATATAAGTGCAGATACGAGTGCTTGGGAAACAATATTCAATGCAGGAATTATGTTATACGATAGGAATGAGAGTTTTAGTTAGTCATTTGGACCATTTATCCTTTTCAACTTTGACTACTTGAGTCATCAGCAAAATGTTTCAATTTATGGACCCATTTTTACCCATCTCGGCCTTTATGACCTCAAAATTACTCTCTGAATCTATAAACTCTAATGCAGTAGCATATTATTGTATAGCACCGCGTTTGTTAAAAACCAATTAACTGTTAAGAATGCCACGATCGAGATCGCTTAATCAACAGTCCCCCAAAATCAAATGTTTCTTTCCTTAAAAAGGTATTCTCACTAGCAAGTGAAAATAAAAAGAGAAGTTTCAGGCGTGATGTGGTGGAATATCATGATTAATTAAAATTGGAAATTTTCCATAAAATAATTTTTTTTATTTATACAACCGGTTTCGATGTAACTACAACATCTTCTGGTCCCACCAGAAGATGATGTAGTTACATCGAAACCGGTCGTATTAATAAAAAATTTTATTTTGTGGAAAATTGCCAATTTTAATTAATAAGCCGGTGAGAAGTAAATGAGGCAGTCATTTATCATAACTTTGGTCCAAATATGTTTTGCTGAATTTTCACTTTAATTCGTTTTCTATTTAGATAAATTGTTATTTGTACACCTTAGTCGATGTATCATATCTGTTTGCATATCGCTATCCTTTGGTTGGCTTCCTTTTTGTATGTATTTTTAAAAACTGGCTGTTTAAAAGTGAATAAAAAGAAGCAATGAAATATCATATCCAGAAACGCAACAGCAAATGAATTCCACGCCCGTTCGCAGCTTTGAATACGACCTATTTGCAGTGAGTTAAATGTATATCCCAGGCGCGAAACAATAGCCACATTGTCTTCTGCGCGTGGTAACATTGAGGACGATTCATATTAGATAATTCACGAAAATCCTGAGCTCACCTTAATCCTTGTGTGGTGACCTGAATTCTGAAAATACTTGGCTAGGACTTTTGGATGCGTATATAAATGCATTGATAGTACTGTAGCTTATATACACCAAGCTCTCATCACCAATGGCGTTATACATGGCCTCACGCCTGGCCATCCATTGGGCTTTTCTTATTGTCGGTCTATCGATATGTATTCTCCAGTCGTCGGGTTTTGCAGAGGTGAGCTATATTTTTACAGTTAATTGTCCACAGATAACCTATTACGCCCTACATCTAGTTTAGAAGCAAACTTAAGTGATTTTTGTGAAAGAGGAAAAAATTGTTAGAAAATGAAAAATCTGAAGGAATAGAGACGGAGTTTTTTTCCTTTTTTGGGACAAGTTAAAACTTTCACAATTGACAATTAATCTTATACAATACATTCTCGTAGGTTTTACTTAAAAAAAGTAAGCACGGTTAAAAGAGAAATCGTAGAAAGGAGTACGAATAGCGTTAAAACAAGAACCAAGATTGGATAATATGGGTTGATAATATCAGTTGAATGAATCCTATACAATGATAATTGATTTGATAATTCCTGAACTCTCGTTCATCGGATGGAATTAAGAATAGTTGCAAATTTCAAAAGTCTTGGCAAAATTATAGGGATTTCTGATTGGAAAGAGTTATTTAAAAGTAAATTGTTATATCCCATGTGTTTTAATGAAATACGAGTAACTTTTGTGGAAAGTTTTATTTCTCATAACCTCTCCTCGGAAATGTCCGAAAGAGTTCGACTAAGAAAAGATTTACCTTACATTTACCCAGTAAGCTACGAAAAGGTGAATTTGTATCAAAGGTTTTTCAATTTAACATTCATTTAAAAAAGCAATCGTACTCTCCCAAAGAAAATGTGGAATATTTTCCGTGGCATAACACGATTGTTCTTTTTCAATTAACATTCAAAACTTTCGCCAAGTGGAACTTGAAGTAGCACAGTTTATTCAAAAAATTCTAAAACCTCTGTCGTTCACAGGCAGGTCGCTTAAGGGAAGTGACCGTCGACCTTCGCCCCTGTGAAGAACCGTCCCGAGATTGCGAGGAGAAACGAGTGGAGGTTCCAAGGAGGAGGATCGAGGTGGTGCCAGCTGAAGAAAATAAAAAGAAATCTCCGCCGGAACGTTATATGCCGTCCCCCAAAGTGTTTCCGCATCACGGCGTCCCCATCTGCTGCGACCTCCACCTCTGCACTCTCCTCAGACGGTGCTACTTCCTCGAGCCCAACGCGCGACAACCAACTTGCCGAGTCGAACACAAGCCCTACCCGGATTCAACATGTCACCGGACGAAGGCTGACTGCCCGGCCGATCTACCACCTTCACCCCAGTATTCCATCGTCGCCTCTCGGACATCATCGGGAGAAAAAGAATACGTCCAGCCAGTGAAACAGTTACCCTTGTTCTCTCGGTTTCAAGACCCGAGATCTCCGTTGATTGAGTCATATGAAAGACCAGGTTTATCCTACCTTTCTTCCGGGCAAGTCAGAGGGAGGTATTGAGAACGGAGACGTTGAGTACCCGTTTAAGATTAGTACAAGTTATTAGGGGAGATAACCGACAACTAAGGCATTTTGTGCCTTTGAGAATAGGCAATTCAGTAATTTATTAAGGGAAGGGTGTTCAAGGAATGAAGAAAAACCCAGCGCAGACATTTACAAATTCTTTAAGATAGTTACCAACGGTTTCAGAATTTAACATCCCATTCGACTGAGGGCTTACTCCACTAAAATTGCTTTCCGCATATGACACCACAAGTAGGGATTGGAATACACCTGAAAAGATCTGCTACCTCCGGGATTCGAACCCGGACTCTCGGGGCGGGAAACCAGGACTTTAGCAAGGTACCATCCCAATCCCTCTTGTATACCGTCCCTCGCGACGATGCTTCACGGTGGCGTGCCGTCGCGACAGTAAAGTATTAGATGACAATCCATCACCTGAAGTACTACGATACTGAGTAAAGAAAAAACACTCAATATCAAAGGATAGTCCTGAAGAATATGTGCAACGGATCTTTTTCTCCTTTTCAAGAAAATTAACTTGGTATTCTTCCATTTACAGTAGGTTTTGGATGAACACAGACGATGCTCCGCTATGGCTGACACAAGACTGACCTTATAAGACAATCTATACTACAATAAACACTTCACTCTCCCTACCTTCATGCCATCCAACATTCCTTTCCTTTTTCTCCTCTACCATGACTTCCTAACGCACTCCTCTGCATCACAGTCTTTGACATTTCGTTACCAATCAAAATGTCTGCATTCACCTTTCCTACTTCAGGATTAAATGTTATCTTTTATCCTTACAACTACATAATCTGCTTGTCACGAACATTTTTACAATGAAATCAATGACGCAACATGAACAATGTATTTAGCACTACTCCACAATCAGCCAGTTTTAGACTTTTAAATCGGATTTTCAAAGAACGAAAACAACACTCTTGAATATCCAAGCTCTAGGTGAAGGTTAACTCACCTGAAGTGAAAATCAAGCCCTAAACCTCCATTTTTAGCAGGGGAGAGTCTTAAGCCTCCTTCTCTGGGACCGAAGAATGATTTTATTAAACATGATTCAGCTGAGAAATGTCTCTCGTAGAGATTAGGCGCTTCAGAATGTGGTCTTGGGGAAACGTAAATGGGTTTCATCCTCCAAGAACAAGATCGTACTTATCTTATTTCATTTCTATTTGTGTTCTCAATAAAAATAGATTTTTCCTTTTGCAAGCCCTAACTGGGATTTATTTGATCCCTCATTAGGATTTGAGGTTATTTAGATACGTTTGAACATATTCTGGGTAACTCAATTTTAATGGTGCGTGTATGTATGTGCGTGCGTATCTGCGTATAAGTTTCTGTCCATGTGTACATGAGTGGTGAGTGAATATGTATGTGAATGTGTATATGCGATTGATAATGTGTAAATGTGCGTGTGAATGTGTATAGATGTGCTTATGTGCTCATATCTGTGTGTATTTAAGTGTGTTTGAGAGGTTTTGCGTCTGTAAAAATGTGTTTGAATGTTTTGCATGCAATGAATGTATGATGTGTATTGAGAACTGTTGCTTAAAACCAACAAACATAACAATTATACAAATTTACGATGTCACGTAAAATCTAAGTCAGCTTTGATTTTGGAAAACGGTCGAGAGACCGGAAGGATAGAGCACTTCATTCCATTTTCCCCGTAACTCGACTAAATGTTTTACAAATTCAAATGGCTATACATGTCGTAAATCTGTCAATAAAATTTTTCTCAACTTTTGTAATTTAGTCAGACTTATTATTATTATTTGGTGGTCTGCCGTTTAAGATTTTGGATGGACACAGACTGAACGTCGATATGTTTCTTAACCTCGCCAAAATACGGTCTGTCTCCAAACTAAAATAAGCACCTCTTCAGTTCCACATACCACCTTCCTTCGTTCTGCCCGACATCCCTAAACTATTCCTGTCCTTTTCCTAACGTTCCTTTCCTTACCTAACATTCTAACTACTAATTCTACAGGGTTCGTCCGGAAAATAAGTGTACAGAGCTCAGGAAAAAAAATTATTACACTTTTACATATCTTAAGCTAATATTCCTCAAAATAGGACCCTTGTGAGTCGATACACTTGTTCCAGCGGCGTTCCCATTTCTGGAACGCTCCCGCGAAGGCATCATCGGGAACCTTTCGAAGACACGCCGTCACGGCCTCTTTGACGGCGCCCAAAGTCCCGTATCGCGTTCCTTTCAAACTCCTCTTTATCTTCGGGAACAGAAAGAAGTCCGGTGGTGCCAAGTCTGGGCTGTGGGGCGGGTGCGGCAGCGTTGCCACGCCGTGCTTGGCCAAGAATTCCGACACGACAAGCGCGGTGTGAGACGGCGCATTGTCGTGATGCAGCCGCCAGATGATTTTGATCGCTGGCCGGACGCGGGCGACTCGTTTTCGAAGCCTGTCGAGCACTTGGACGTAAAATGCAGCATTTACAGTTTGTCGTTCAGGTACAAATTCGTAGTGGACGACCCTGTATTTCTATTGCAGTCTACAAGGTCCCACTGCGAATCATAATGCTCTGCATCCACCCTTTCTGCCTCCGTTCGATTTCTATCAACAATCTCTTCTTAGCTCTCACCAAACCCAGTACTTCCTCGTTTGTAGTTGGAGTACTGAAGAATTAAAATAACAAAAAATAAATGTTAATCCATATGGGGATCGGGTTGGTGTGGTGTTTGGTGGTGCTCTTATTTCCCACTCCGAGAAATCGGGTTCGGATCTCGGAGGTGATTCGATTATTTAGAGGTGTCCCTATCTCCACTTCGGTACCATCTGATGAGCATTTCAAGTGCAGTTCATAACATGAGACGTTTAATTTTGGACCATTTGGCGTCTTTTATTCAGAGTGGGCCACTGTCGGCGGTAGGTTTCTCTTCTCCTTTCCATCTCTTCAAATCCTACCGTTGCCAAATTACCCACCTATTCCGAATGAAGAAAATTACCTCAACTGTCGGTCGCTTCCCTTAATAACCACAAGTACTTTTTCTACCAAATATCCTTGAAAGATAAATGCCTAACTCATAAATATTGACATATTGCACCGTGTTTTTATCACATTGATGGTGACTCATCAATTCAATCTTACCCTAGGATGTATGCAGCCTTGCTCGCAACAATACTGCTGCGTTGTGGGCAATCGAACAGTGTCAGAAACGCCTCCCCGTCAAGAAGTTGACTCACGATCTCGTAATCTATAATACCTATTAGTTGTTACGACGAAAATCTTGACCATAACTTATTGACACGTAAACATCAAAGCATTTCTTCTTTAATCTTTTGAAAAACATTTTTCCGCAATCTATGCTTCAACAGATGAAGTTAATTTATGCCTTTCATGGCATTTATCACACCCAAATTAGGAACATCCCAAAATCTTTTTCAGATTTGGTAGAGGATTTTGGTCTAACTCGTACCTTGTTGGATATTGTGCCAGCATATTCATTCAAAACGTTCCAATTAGAAAACCTTACAAAAGTATCTGTTTGGTTTAGCTTTTGGGAAATGTGGCTGCGTAGATTTTCGCGGCGGTGGCTTGAAGAAACTGTTGTCGGCTTCAAACAACAACGCGGTGAAAACCCGGACATGCAGAATTCTTTTGGGAAATGTGTTTGTTCTTTTGCCGAAAGATATTGAGCAGAATTGGCCACACCGATTTTGATGCTTGACTACACCATGCTAAATAGCTTTCCTTAGTAAATGCTAAATAGCTTTCCTTAGTTGAAAGAATAATATTTATACTTTGTGAATTCGGCGTCATTGATTTGAAATGTGATGGACTGGTGATGGAGAATGGAGAGCATTTAAAAGAACGATCTCAGCCTGTTCCTTTGTAATGAAGAACCAACCACTCCATAATATAGGGATCATATTTAATGTCTGGAAAATTGTTCACCGACCTTAAATTAAAAAAAAACAAAGTACTTAAAAATGAAACAGTCTTGACCTGTATTCAATTTAAGTTGGTTTCGTAATTAGGCGTCACAATCATTGACAAATTTCGGAGGAAACAATGCCTCTTTGAGTGAAATATCCCACTATGTTGAATCTTTGCTGTGGAAATATAGAGGCATGAAAGAAGTTGCCACACCTCCAAACCAGTCATACATTCTGGTAATGTTTAATTGCTTTTATCCCGAATTAAGTGGTCTAGAAGGTTTTTGGTAGGAATCAGTTCAGAAGAAAATGCAAAGAAGTTGGTATGTACTTCCTTTTAAACTGATAACTGTCGACAAGATTTGGCCTAATTTTTGCCGTCTTGTTGTCGGATATGGTTGAACTGGGTCCAATTGATGGGACAGTTTGTCGTTAAAAGTGAAAATGTATGAAGATAAAATCACACATGTATTTGATAGGAAAATTTATTGTTGAATGACATGAATCCAACCTAATAGGATGTTACTACAAAGCGTATTGTGCATTTGGAAATAATAAAAATGGAACACCCTAAAAACCTCTGAGTTATCTTCTTCAATTACTGTGATTCAGAGGAAAACACCATAAGTAATCGTTATTACGTGTTATTGTGAGCCAAATAGTCTCATTTTTGTTATAGCAAAACTCACTTTTCCAGTCATTTCGTGATTAAAAAAGTTTTGCTGCCGCATGCCCAACCATCGAGAATGACTTCAAATGGAGCAGGTTTGTGGCTCAACGTTTCCCTCTCGTTACATAGAACCTTTTAAGGAGCAAAGGAAATTACTGCAAGGGGAGGATGGAAGTATTTGCTTCCAAAGACATTCACTGGAACGCGAGGCTGTGCTTGGAAAACGCCTGTGTACGTATCATCGAGTTACTGCAAAAGTCTGGAGCTACGACTTGTTACGAAATAAAAACTCAGTTTGCACTTGAACCGCGGCCAATTATGACAACATATTTTCTGTCTTTAAAAAAAAGACTATCTAAAATCCCTATTAGTATCATTTTCATTGAATATCGGAGAGTAATTGTTAAAATTACGGCCAAAAGAAGCATGGCGAGTTAAAAAAAACATATTATTTATTATTTTTTTCCTTTTCCTTAGTTTTCCTTAATTAATATTTTTTTCCCTTTCCTGCCCTTTGCCTTTTTTCCTTTGGATTGAAAAACTGTAATAAGTTTTTGTCACTCTTTTACCAAATGTTTTGTTTTTCTTGATTCCTAATTATAATTATAAAGAATATTCATTCAACACTTTCATTATGTTTCATTAGTTTAATTCGACAACTCTCCCGCAATATCTCTCATTAAATCCAATACCTAACGCCACCGTCATTAAATGAATCTGCAATAGGTGTCGTCAACTTTTAAATCGATCGTCTTTTATTTAAAAATGTTACCACAATTCGGTGGAATGGTTGGTCCGTCATAGAGGATGTGACGTCAGTTTAAAAATGAACGGTTGGAAGCCATTTTCGCTAGCCATGCCACTAACGTAGTGTGATAGTTGCTAGAGTTGCAGTGGCTAGAACGGCTGACTTCTTACTAGAAGGCTCAAGTTCGGTTCCCGAGTAAGCCTCTGGGCACCCTCGACTTGTCCAGGCTACGTGATTTATCGGCTATAAGATATATATGGGATACAATAGGTGACACGGGATTAGGAGTTTACTCTCCTACCCTGATGTTTGAATGTCGCATGAAAATGAGCTTAAAACTTGGCAATATTTACCCCCTCTTATCAAACAAATCTTTGGGTTGATTAATGTGATGCTTGTCAACTGACATAAAACTTCTTGAACATAATTCATCGGATAAATCACCCACCCCACCAAATACACCCTGGACTCAAGGGTACGACAGCGTATGTATAGATGCCGATTTTTATTGCTCTGGCGATGCCATTTTAGAACGTCGAAGGGCACATCGCGTTGAATTCTCATCAATTCTTTAAAAATTGGAAACGGATCGAGATCCCGCGGTGTACGCGAATGGTGACGTATGCTTTCAACGTCAAATTTGAGGACTCAAACTTGACAGCGACGACGTCAGCCTTGTTCATTTGCCCCATCCCATTCCCGTCGGAACGATTTTCTGCTGTCGTCGACAGAGCCCTCATTCCTCGACCTTACGGTTAGCGCTGCGTCGACGCAAGTCCCTCTCCCTCCACACGACCGTAAACAACCACTGAAGCAGACTGGGCACTCACTCGGTCGCCCATAGGGAAACGGAATGGGGGACAGCGTTCACCACAAAACAAACGCGGCTGTCCCAAACGTAAAAGGGGACACATCCTCGCATACAACTCATTTATATCGTCATTCCAAATCGGATAAGATTGCTGCGGTAATTTTGAATATCGGTGGATTAGCATTGCATAATACCAATCCTTCGTAAAATTAATCTATTTTTTTGTAAATTTTGGTTAAATATCTAAAATGTAGATAAATTTCAAGAAACTGCGGGAGATGCCGCAACAGTAACTTTAACGGAGTCATCCGCTATGTGTGCATTAACTCGGCCGGATATCGAGGGATCCGGGTTCGAATCCCGGTCAAGGCGAATGATTTTTACTCTCTGAAATTGTTGCATTATAAAATGTAGATGTTAGAATGTTAGATGCCTAATGAAACTTATGCAATCCTTATCTCGGTAACCTATCTCATTTATATTGTCATTCTTGTGGTTTCATTGATTTTTTGACCCGGAACAAGGCCTTGATTATCACTTTTAATATATTACTGTCTTCAAAAATAATTAATTTAGGCAATTCAATAACAAATATTTTCATTACTGTTCAAATCATCAGTTTTTAAAAGTAAAAATCATCCTCATAGTTGGGAAAATGCACCAGTTAATGCATAAATAATGGATTTGTTTCTTAATTCGGATTGACGAATAATCTGCTTTGAACGTTTTGAAAATCTACACAAATATTTGTTCACTTACGGTGTTACTATAGTAATTTTGAGTATTAGTAGTGTCTAAATAATTAAAACTTGTTAAAACGTAATGTTCATTACACCCGATTATGGCATTTGAAGTCAGCGGTTTGAAATCCTGTTCTGGAAATGTTGGAGCATATTATGAAACGCGATTAAATCGGGGAGGGACAGGACATGCAAGCAAATTTCGAAAATCAACCATATTGGTAATTTACAGAAAAATCCGGCGGATAGAACCGATCACGACTCTGATATCCCACTTTCAAAAGAAATAGAACTCGATTTTTTTAGAATTATAGACGAATTCCAAGAGATGCCAGTTATTTGCAATTTAAAACAGTGGATAATTGATAGTCGAAATGAAATTTTAATACCTATCAAATATCATATTCTTAACAGTGTAGACAGATATATATATATATATATATACACATACATACATTCATATAATTACTAATATAATATCTAATAATGTGATCAATAAGGAACATTATGAAAATAAAGGAGAAATTAAACAGTTACAGTATGCACCTAATAATAGCTTTGAGGCGTACAAAAAATGTTTCGATGAAAGACGAAATAAAGCAAAGAAAATGTTTAGAAAAAACTTACTTCTACCAAAGAATGGCAAAAATAGACCAAGCAAGCGGTCAGGTGAGCCGTCGGAGATCGAGAGAAATGAAAAATATTAGGAAGAAACTGGAAATAAATACACGGGAATTAAATAGTTGGACCAATAGTTTGCCTGTCATTGAAGAGAATAACTTAGAGAAAGAACGTCTTTAAAAAAAGCAATCAAGGAAGGAAATTAGTGCAAGGGAATATGCAGAGATAAAACGATAGATTGGAATATATACGAGTATGTCGCCTTCTGCCGAGTAGGAGAGATTGGTGGGATGGATGATGTCATGGAAAGGATAGGAAAGGGATAGCTTGGTAGAGTTCTCTCAAAACCAATCCCCGGATCGATAATTCCCAACGCGAGGGTGGAGTATTTCGTGTCCTAGTAAGACAGTCGTATTTATTCCGTACTCTCTCCGGAAGGAGGGCAGTTAAAAGCCAGTCTTGATCGCGAAGTAGTCCTTTTAATGTTCTGGGAATGAGGGATGCCCTAGTTTAAAGTCGGACAAGTAGCGACTTCCTTCACCTTTTACCTACCTATCGTTCCATATTTCGTGGGCGTACCGAACGCTTTCATTTGTAGGACGCACTCGTTTGAAATGGTTACTACGGGTTGACCTCCGTTGGATTTCTCGATACAGTGAGCTAAAACATAACAGAATCGCAATGCCACCGCTGGAATTCTTTCCGCCGCAGAAAATTGAAAGAATTCATTCCCGTTATTCAAGGTCAATCAGGGGTGTGTCGATGAGGCCCAGGGCTCAGTCCTGCCACCCCCCGTCGCCATCCGTTTCACGCGTAACCTCTTATATAAATACATTCCCTCCCGTGAGACGCCCGATTCACTCATCCCAAATCCTCCGCGGAACGAGAACCTCACCTACCGCCCGGGGCAGTTGTGTTCTCCTCTCGACTGCTGCAGTCCGACTTCGCGCCATGGCCCTCGTCGGTAGGATGACTTGGATGCTCGTCGCAGTGTCCCTCGCGGCCCTTTGCATTGTCCAGGTGAATATTTGCTCCGCTCCCCTCTCCTGACAATGGAGTCAAGGAAACATTTCTATTTGGAACTGGGAGACAAAACGCAGATGTGTCGCCTAGCGAAATATAACGCAACCCGTGGTTTTCTTGCATGAAATTATGCATACCCCAAATCATGCCATACCATTAAGACTCGGTTTTATAAACGTCTCGTTAAGCCGAAGGCTTAATTTAACCTTCAATTAAATATAAATTTAATTTTACGCCGTTTAAACCTCTCTCTCTCTCTAAAGTCTTAACTGACTGTAATAGTTTTCGTTACCTCAAGGTGGGCATTAGAGAGGCTATCATGCTTTAATTCATTGAAGAGATGTTTGAATTCTTTATGAATTTAGAAAATATCAGTAAACTACACGTTTAGGAAAATTTCATGTCACATTACGATTGAGTTTAACGCTCAATAATAGAAGTAATTCGGACCCAAGTGCATTTTCATTACAGTTGAAGGGGGTCATTGCATTCCATTGGAAAAAACTGTGAATCATTTCGGAAGAATGTTTATGAAAAGATTTTCCGTCACGCAACTCTTCGTTAAACCCTGACGTAATTTCAGAGTACTGTATTAATATAACTGGTTAATTACCTACAAGAAAAATACATTAAAATAAAGTCACACTATCAAATATCCAATAATATCAAATGCCCTCAAATGTGAATTGGGGAACGAGATGAATAAGTTGTGTAAAAAAAAGAATTTTGATGTTCCTCTGAAAGAAAACTTGACATGAAATTCATGAGTTTTTCATTGATGAAAAGCGCGTTCCCCGAATTCCATCTGGAACGTCATAGGACTCATGAAATACATATTTTAAATCTTTAGCCGACGATCCTTTAGACTTCTATTCCCTCAGTTTTAGAAGTCCGCATAAGTACCGTCGAGGAGAAATAAAGCAATATATAGATTTTTAATGCTCAAAGACGATATCAGATAATTCATTTTTGACAAAAAATGTGCAACATAAAATATATTTGGCGCCAAAAACAACTTCTCCCTTTTTTTAAGAACTGCAACAAGGGAAACCTAACTAATGGTTATTTATATTATTACTCAAGAGCTTAGGGGCTGAAAGAATGATAAAATATACAACATACACGTATATATTTGAATGAAACTTGTACATATATATATATATATATATATATATATATATATATATACACACACATACACACATTCAAACACGAAATCCCGCAATATGGCGAAAAAAAATATTCATTCACATGAAAATAGATATAAGGAAAAGGGATAGGAACACATGTTAAGGACGAACACAGAAGAGGTGGAGACGGCAGAATCGAGCAGATCACAAGCGCAAAAAAAATATATATATATATATATATGTATATATGCGGGTCGCGGTGGTCTAGTGGGTAGACTACTGACCGAAGGGTCCCCGGGTTCGATTCCCGGGCAAGGCACTTTGGGCACCTGCAGCTCCACCCAAGCTAGTTGATTTTTCGGGTACCAGATCTTCCTGGGAAACCATAACCGGCACAGGGAAAGGAACTGCCCTCCCTACCCTGATGTGTGAATATTCACACGCCGTCGGGCTTGGTACATGGGTGAGCTCTACGATCACCTACTAAACCGACCTTCGGGTTGATTACTGTGTTTATGGTTTTTTATGTGTATATATATATATATACACATACATATATATATATATATATATATATATTTAATACATACACGTATTTTTGACTTGATGTGCTACATACGTATCGTGTGCTTTTGTAATAAAAATTCATATTAAAAATAATTTATACTATTAAAATATGGACATATGTACAAACTAGTAACCAATTCTTGTTGTTTCAACAACCCCTTAATGTTGTCGTAAATATTTATTCCCAATATCGTTCTCTCTCCACCAAATGTTCTCCCTCTTTGATATTCCGAAGAATGTGCTCATTCCTTTGGGGGGCAGCAGCCATCCACATGGCTTATAATCGCATTCCCCGTTGCAGGTCACCGAGGCCAAACCCACCTACTTGAGGAGCTGCGGTCTCTGCTCCGGATGCTCCGACTGTGATTGTGGGTGCGGAGGTGGATGTGGTGGTGGATGCGGATATGGATGGGGAGGTGGGTGTGGGCACGGGTGTGGGCACGGGTGGGGGCACGGGTGGGGGCACGGGTGGGGTCACGGGTGTGGGCACGGGTGCGGTTGCGGGGCGACGTCTTGCGATTACAGAAATATGGCCACCCACTACCTCAGGAGCGCGTGCGATTGCAGGAGGAAGGCGTGCGACTGTTGCAGAATGGCCTACGCCACCAGACGGTTCTGTCCGTCGACTTGTGGCTCTAGATGCCGGAGGGACCTCAGCACCGCCGCCGCCGCCGTTCCAGAACCCTCCTACCACGACGACCCCCTGACATTCAAGTCTCGAGCCGCATCCCACATGGCCAGCGGACTTGAAAGGGCCGTCCGGGAGGCCGCCAAGGATCCAGTTGGCTACGCCACAGAATTCATCTGACAACTCGGACTATCCGTGTACCGCGCGCTGTCTCAGTTCCCGGAGTCCGAGGGATGTGTCATTTGGCCTCTGTACTTAACCGTGGTGGAAGAGCTGACGGAACGCTTGATTTGAACGGCCGCAGGTCGGGAGAAATAAGGCCAACGGGAAGAGCAGCGGAAATGACAAAAGAGAGGCATTTTCGTCAGGAAAATGTACCAATCTAATCCGAGAACTTCAGTATGACGGAGGATAATAAGCGGTCCAGGACGTCTGCATAAATTATTTGTATATTTATATTAAAAATAAATTATCTTATCGTATCTCATTCGTGACCCTTTTCATTTCATCCTGAATGCATCCCAGGAGAAGGCCACACACATCTTATAAAGAGAATATGTACAATTTGTCTAGGCTCGTAGAATCAGGGGGTATTGAGGGCGTGCACACAAAAACCATTGTTAATCAAGTCAAAGATTGGTTTGAAAGGTAAGGGTAGGTCACACATAATATTAAGTCTTAAGGCTTGTGTAATTGACTCGTTGGGGAATGGGGGAGGATTGAACCAAAGCCCCGAGGACGGAGTGAGCCATCGAATCGTCGGCAGCTGAAACCCCGAGCCGGGTGACATCCCGCGAACACTTCACAGCAATCATGCGCTGAGAGCACACTAAATCTTACATTTTTCCCTATCGTTTGCCTCCCGATGAAGTCTGAGACGCGAGTTATATCCTAGTTGCCTTAAGTAAACGAGCACGACTGAGATATTTGCAATAAATTCAGTCCGAAGACTGGTTTAGTTTCGAGTTGTTAGCTTTCAAATCTATGGAGATTCCTATTCCCGGATTAGCAAAAAATGCATTCGACGTTGTGAATGAGATAATTTCAAGAACCCAGAAGGTGATTCAAATATTTTAGCTTCTTCGATATGAAACGGTATACACTACATAGTACCCCTGGTCTCATCTCATTACTTTCAGGGAACATCAAAATATTTTATGGTCCTTAAGGGTGCAGGCTTCTTTTAACGACACTTAAGGTCCCATGGTGGTGACCTTTTAGGGAAGATTTCACTTTTGGGAATAGGATATAGACTGCTGGTGCTAAATCAGGACTGTAAGGGGGTTGGTGAATTGTCGCGATGACGTTGCAGAAGGCCTTCGCTAGCAGACACTCGACTCTGTTCTTGGCCGTCCATCATGACCTTCGGGGAGAATTTAACACAGATATTTCGCATTAACAACATTTCAGTGAAAATGATTTGCACTGTCAGCTCATCAATGCCAATATGATCTGCGTTCATGAGCACATTTAACCGACGGTCTGCATTCAGCACTTTACACTCACGTCAGGAAAAATTGTTACCGATACTTTTTATCTAACCTGATACTTTTATGCAACAAATATATAAATAAATATATATATATTGTATATGTGAGTGTGTGGTATAGTTTTTGTATCTTACTACTTTGTTTACTTTCATATTAAAAAAAACTCATTTTATAGGTCACCGTGCCTAGGCAATTTCATACCAAGGTAATTATCTTGTATTACCTGCTTTGTATTTGTTCCAACTGCCAATAACATAGGACTGATGGTATTTACTTTTCACGTTTCATGTATAGGCATATTATCGTTTAAGGGAGATTTTAGACGCACACAGAAAACCATCATTATATTGCTAAGTCTCGTCTAACAAGGTACATCCTGACACCCCACGCTGCAACAAACCTATCTTCAATTTCATATACCTTATGCTTCCTGCCATTCCGTCGCGTATGCCATCCTTTTCCTTACCCTTCCTAGCTTGACTAACGTCCTTACTTGCATTTCACAGTCTTCAACATCGCCAATTCGAATGCTCTGCATCCACCTTTACTTCCTCAAGTTAAACTTTAAAGGTACCATACTAGTGCAGTGTTACAGTGCTCTGCATCATCATTTCAACTTCTCTCATCAACCCTCATGCTCCCTTATCATGTCTTGTACCTCTATGCTTGTTTCAGATTATTAAGTTTTAATTTTCATCTGAAATAATTATATAAATATATATGACGGGGACGTTGAGTAGGGAGGTTAAGACAAGACTCGTAAAAACTCTGATATGGAGCGTAGCTATGTACGGCGCGGAAACGTGGTCACTGAAGCAGGGGGATGGTCGTAGATTGGAGGCTTTTGAAATGTGGGTGTGGAGAAGAAATGGATAAGGTGAAATGGACCGAAAGGAAAACCAATGATGAAGTACTGGAGATGGTGGGTGAGGAGAGGGGTTTGTTGAGAGAAATCCTATGGAGGCAGGAAAAATGGATGAAAGGCGTATTGAGCGGTAGTGGAATGTTGAAGAAGGCAATAGAGGGGAGAATTTTGGGCAAGCGAGGAAAGGGCAGGAACAGGATAGGGATGTTGGACGGGATAAAGGGAGGAAAGAAGTACACAGAGATGAAGGGGGACCTGATACAGATTAGTTTGTTAGGTGGAGAGTCACAAAATGTTTATTTAATAGTTATGTCCATCCAAAAACCTACCTTAACCGGTAGATTACCTAATAATATATATATATATATATATATAATTTCGTCTAACTAACAAGGAAGGGTACTACTGTTTCTTCTGAGGAAGACGGAGCTATATTCAGTCGAAATTATTAAGAAATAACGTGTGCGTGTTCTTTTTATGTGTTCTTATATTGTTTGTTGCTGTCCAGGTATATATATATATGTATGTATGTGTATTTACATAAAAATCAATCTCTACCATAAAATTCCTCTTACATCTAGTTGTACAGCCCCTTCAGCTACAAATAAACTCGTGCATTACAACAATATTTTAATAGCATAAAAATATTCTATCAAGTGATCCATAACACTCAATAGAGAAAAACGAAGATCGAATCGAGAAGATGTTTGGGAAATAAATAATACGGTGGAGAAAATCGTATACCTCCGGCACGAGTGAAATCTTTTTAATTCAAATTTTTAAAAATGCATATATATTGAGTTCCTGGGACAACTTTATAATTTTCATCCAATAAACTTTCCGTCCTGGGCCAACTTGATCAAAACTGAGTTGAAAATTTTTTAACAAGGCCACGAACAATGAAGGTCATTTCGATTACCCGTCGAAAGCAAAAGGAGGAACACAGGAGTCACCTTCGAAAACCTCGCCCATGGTTGCTTATATCTGAACACACGTTCAGAGTGTAGTAGGCGCCGGTTGAGTGCGCATGTGCCGAGAAGCTAACCTTTGGTAAACCGTGCAGTTTTCTTGCGAGCAAACCGGACAAGCCATTGCAAGGTAAGTAAACAGGATTATTTCTTAGTCTTCTGTAACATTATTCCAAAGGAAGTAACGGTGTCACGGTAGATTAGGCCTGGTAAGGCACTTAATCGAAACTATGCGTTGGATTCTTTTCCATAAATAGGGCAAGAGTGTGGATATTACAGAGGAGAAAGACAAAGGGAGGAGAAAATTGCTTTTTTTTTGGATGAGCGAATGTAAACTTTTTTTACCCTTTGCTCCTCAAAGGACAGCGTAGAAAGAACCCCATAGCGCAGAAAGCGTCCAAAAGATCCTGACTTCAGCATGTGCGCGCTATGGTTTGAATGCCGAATATATCTGTGGATATTATTGTGGGTTTGAGTAAAATACAATGATCACTGAATCATAGATTAAACATGAAAACCGATTGCCCATTCCCTTGATTTCTCACGAAATTATTATTTGATGTACGTGATTGGAATTATTCGCAAGTGGGAGGAATTCCGATAAAATGGACAGGCAATATAGTTTTATTGTTTTTGTGAAAAATTTCAAGAAACTGCGGGAGATGCCAAAACAGTTTTTTATTTTTGTGAACACAATATGTTCTCATCTCTCCAAAATATTTTAATAGCCGATCGAAAATCGCAATTTAGCTTTCGAGCGTCATACCAAGCGAAAGCAGCGACATCGGCGATAGCAAGTTTATTTATTTATTTAGCCTTAGTCCGAAAACAGCAATTTTTGCTCTTTATATCGAACTATAAATAGTGAAAACGAAAATGGAGACGATTGCAAACACCCAAGTCCTAGGTGGAAGAAAACCCACCCCGACCGGAATCTAGCCAGCGAGTTTAACGATGACACTAAAGGAATTATAATGGCCCCACACTACTTAGGTAAATCAGACCACAAAGATAAAATAAGGGAGATAGATTCAAATACTCATTTTTCCCCAGAACAATCAGAAATCATAATGGTAAGAATCCGAAGTCCATTTAGAGATATTAAAAACATTTAAGTTACACGTCGGAACAAAATTAAAAATTCAAAGATTGTGCATGCGTACGCTTGTTGGCAGTTTGTGGGCTTGCATGTGTGTGAAAGGGTTGGGGCGAAAGTGTTCTTGCATGAATGTTTACCATGTTTGGTTCGTGGGCTATAAATTTGTGGCTTCTGCGTTCGGTTTTTTTTCTAAATTACTGGTGGTGCCCTAACACCCCCCGCCACACGCCCTTGCGACGGCTTACGGTGTTTTGAGTAGATATAGATGTAACCTGCGACCCTTAGATTGTCAGACCAGGACTTTACCCCGCCGCCACCGAGGCCGGCAGTTTCTAGAAAATAATGCATTTAAGGCTTTTGTTATTAAAAAAATTTTGGTTATCCTGTTATTTATAAGATAGTCTTACTTTTTTGATTCGTTCAGTTATAACTCACCAGTTTTAGAAATGTATCGATATAATTTTTGGAATCAGTAAATTTTAATAAGTACGGAACACTACTTAAATATCGTTCATCTTTATTCTTTGTGGCCGTTGTTGGGAGAGTTTTTTTCCCTAAACCTAATTCCGTAAGGTTGTAATTACGCCATGATCTGATAGTTATATGGACGATACGAGAAGGATACTTCGTGCAAAAAAAATGAACAAGTGTAGTTAATTTCTTTTGAATGGATCGTCATACGAATTTGTGCGCATCCATGATTTCGATATCTGGGGGTTGAAAACAACAAAGGTATCAATTTTCTAAACAAATACATTTATTTTCAAATATGTAATTACATTTATCAGAAATTATTATACTTGGACCGAAATTCATACAACGGGTGGGCCATTTAACTTTGAGTAATTGAATGTGTATAATTATCTAGTTTAAAGCTAAATAATTTGAAAATTATTTTTTAATTTTAAAGTCTTAAGAAATAAAATTTTAAAAAATGTAGATTTGGCTTTATTAAAGACTTAATTTTCAACTAAAGCTGAACAATTTAAAATGTTTAAATTTCGTTCGAAAATTAAACCAAACAATCTTAATCATGTGATTGAATAATATTTATTGATATTAGCATTTTAGACAATGAAATCGCCATGAATTTTGTCGATTTCAAATTTACATTAAACCTATAATTGCAGAGATAATGCAAGTTCTTTTCAAAAATGCCAAAAATAATTCATCTAAGATATTTTTGATGATCAAAAGTGATGTTAATTGGAAATCTGATGTAATACGATTGAAACCTTTAACATAGAATCTATTATTTTTATAAATATACTACGATATGAATTTAACGATTTCGATGAGCAGGTAAGAACGTGAAGGAACAGGTCAAATCAGTCAAAGCGTATGAAAAATCACTGCCATCCAATGGAGCCGAACGTGTAGACGGCTAAAATATTGTCAGTAAAATGACGGATATTTTACGCTGGTTAAATAAAATTCGACGACCTAACCATTTCTTATTTTTCCCCTTCCTCATCATTAAATGGATATAATTAGTGCAGTGAATCAAGAACGTTACTCGTTCAAGGGAGGAAAGTACTTCATATTCGTCAAAATTAGCATTTGAACCATTGCACCACGACATTGCAGATTGATGCACAATCTAAATAGAGCAGATGGCAGTAATTTATTGTGGAAAGAGTTGATGAAAGGTCAACTTTTACATAGAATAGTTAGGGATACCCGTAATTTCCCTTGTTTTTAATTTGTACATTAAAAACCAATAGACGAGATGGAGGCAAATACAGAAGGCCGCACATGAATAGGTAGTGAAATGACAATCATACCCAAGGTTTACGGTTGTGTTGAGGAATATAATCTCCAAGTAAGACTAGGGAAAAAAACTCTGCAAAATTGATCAATAACGATGGAAAGGGCGAGATGATAGAATAGATATCGTAAGTAGAATATGGATGGTGACGAATTCTTACTCACAAAGAAGTAACCATTATCGACAAATAGTCCTCGCTTAACATATGGAAACAATTCATAAAACCTTATATATTGAGCATACCGTTCTACACTGAGACATGATCGACTGAATCAGAAGGGAAGGGAATATGAAAAGTCACGAAAATATGGTCCCACTAAAGAATGATGAAACTAAAATGGCTATGTATGACCACAAATAATATAGTACCTTGAAGAGTGGATGAAGAGCTAATTGAGGATATTAGCAAGACTTGGGGTGAATATTTTCCTGAAAACCATGGTTAAAGGAGCCATGAAGTTAAAAACTTTCGGAGTAGATCCACCGTTGAATCATCGGAGGCCTTTGACGGTAGACATAAGTGCAAAGAACTAAGAAATACCAAAGAGATTAACCTATAGCATAAGCATGGAGTGCCATGACAAAATAATCCGGACACTGAGAAATTCCGTGACGATGAATTAGGACTACTGATAACCGCTGAACCAGGAGCAATATTTGTCGTTCTAACTTTAGAAAAACTAATTTTCATTCATGTACCCACCATATATTTTAAATGTATATACGCATCGTACTGAAAATCAGGAAGGATAAGCCGAGGTTGGATTTCACAGATAAGCATTTAATCGCCTGTATTACAGTTAGCAAATACGTGATTAAGTTGCGTGATGCACGAGGTCACGATTATCGTAGCTCATTTGAAACGACACACCGATCTAATTTCAATTGTCAGCACGTTCCAAATATCACCAGGTGATACATATCTCTCTCTCTCTCTCTAACTCTCGAGGTCATTTTTAATTAAGTGGCTACACTCAATCCTACACCCAACTGATAAAATATTACTTTTAAAAATAACGTAAATCATTCAGAGATTATTTAAATCTCATTTAGTTCCAAGGCGTTCAACGAAGAGCAACTAACGCTGAGATAATTTCCACTTCCAAAAACATATCTTCACTTATATTAAGTATTTAAATTTATTTATTATGAATAAAAAATTCAGTAACCAAGATAGTGCCAAATTGTTACTTAAACTAAGCATGATTAAGTTTAATGCGCTTTAAAAAAAAAGAAAAAAATCGGGTTCAAGCCGACGAATACAGAGTTCAAATACAAATGAAGCAATGATTTCTTGGACAAGTAGGCTTCAATTAATAATAAACACTTCATTAAGTGGATGATGGAAACATGAAGGCGACTGCGTCAACTGCATCTTTTACCCACTCAGATATATATTTAAGTTAAGTCCTATGCGGTTAAGCGGTTAAGGCCAATGGTTTTCCGTGTACTTCTTTGAACCTCAAGGAAAGTCACTTAAGGGTTAGAGGGAAAGGAACTGATACCCACTATCCATTCCTTACTCAACTCCTACTCCTCATGCCATGAATTAATCTTCTACTATTGCCAACAAATGACACACAAACCTTTTAGTTGGTTAATTAAAATTGGCAATTTTCCACAAAATAAAATTTTATTAGTACGACCGGTTTCAATGTAACTACATCATCTTCTTCACCAGAAGATGATGTAGTTACATTGAAACCGGTCGTATTAACAAAATTTTATTTTGTGGAAAATTGCCAATTTTAATTAATCATGATATTCCACCAAATCACGCCTGAAACGTCTCTTTTTTTCTTTTAGTTGGTGTCTTTGGTTTGAAAAAATCATGTGAAATAGTTAGAAATGAAAGTATGAAAACTCAAGAGAGAGAGAGAATTTAAATTTCCTCCGCACCAATATTTCAACAATCTTCAAAATTCAAGCTACCTCAAGAATTCACCCTGGCACCCATTGCTCGAATAATTCTGTGTCCCAGATGGGGGCTAAAATTTCACCAAAGTATTGACAGAATTTATTTGAGTTTTAGAAATCCAATTAATTTAGTCTCTGATGGAAAAATCTCCAGTTCTTGTCCTTCAGATTAATGACAATCAACAAACTCCAGTGGGGACAGAAGTGCAACGAATTTGCTGATTGGACAAAATTAAATCTAAACATGGCAATGCAAAAAAAAAAACCTCCGAGGAAAAACAGAAGAGGAAAACAATGCAAGGTCTTAGACCAGAAGAAATTAACGAATGCCAAACAGATTTAATTACGGCAGGACATAGTATATATTTATTGATATTTTCAACCAATCGGTTCGGATTAACGGCTAATGGAAACCTGTCCTCAATTTTTTGTGATGATGAATCTCCATTCCCGAATGTGAAGGAAATATTTTCGGAATTTCGTCAAGGTTAAATGTTCGAAGTGAAACTTTACAGAAACAATAACTGAAAATTTAAATAGTTGAGGTGAAAAAACAAATAAGGGATCTTGGACATAGGTCTTATAAAAGCGCGCGAAAGCGTTGTTTTTAAATGGGTGGAATATGCTCGCAGAACATACTTACTCAGTTTAAGACATCGGCGAGAGGTAGGAGGTTAAATTTGTGTTCAAAGTGCTGACGCTCTTCCGCCACCCATCCACAAGAGCGAGTGGGGAGAAAGAATGCTGGCGCATTAACGTTTCCCCTTATATCGGTTCATCCTCTTCTTTATCTTACTGGGATACGTTTTTAAAAAAATATTGGAACTTTCCTATGGCATCGAGTATTTATTTCTCATTTCACAAACCTAAGCTCGTTGTCACATGAGAGTTCTTTTCCGCGTAATTGTTCTTTTGTTTTGATCGCTTTTATCCTATCACATTTCAGAGTCGAGGCACAACACGGAAATATTGTGCGGTCAAACAAGTGGAGATGCCGTATTCTGTGGAAACAAATCGAGATGTGCAAACTTTGCACATGTGACAACCGTAGGATGGATATACTAGTGTGAATAAGGTGATCGATTATTTTAATCATCTAACCTTTCAAATGAGAGAAATAAGCATCAAATCTTGTACGCGCGATCTAAATACCTCACCTAACGATGCGATGATCGAATTGTCTTTGAAGAAGTATCAGGTACACGAACGCGTCAACATTTTATGAAATTAAAGCGTATTAATTTGAAAATATATGCCCATTAAGGAAGAGCTCGATGCTATATGATCAGTCTAAACTATGTGCGTTTAAAAAAGTCATAAAACCATTACTTACATTGCAATTCCTAGTTAGATACGGGAATATTTGAAATAGAAGGATTTTGGAAATAATTACCTCTCAGAATATTAGTATTGAGAACCTTTGCTATCCAAATAAACAGTGTAAAAATTATTTTAAAGAAAATAGTTCATCAAATTATCGTCGTCCTATTTTGGTTCAAACGTAAATAATTTCTAGGACAGCCGGTTTAATACGGAGAAACTAGTCACAATGTATTCGAGCAGTTTATAATATTACACAAATGATAAATACATAATATATTGGGATTATAAAAATCAAACTTTGAATTGTTTCATATTATTTTTGTTCAATTACTCTGGAACAATGCGAATTTTGGTTTTCATTTTGCCATGGAAGCTTTACACTCAGTGACACTTAGACCAAGCCTAGGACAAAAACAATTTCTCAGTTTTCTCTATCTTCACAGAAAAGCATTTATATTATTAAATATTTAAATAATATAACAATATTTCTTGCAAATATTTTTCCAAAAAAGTTAAATTTTATATAATCAATAAAATGTCATCAATTATAAAGCATAATTTTCAGTTAGTCCTACCGACGAATTATTTCCAAATATGAATGTAAATGAATCGGTTTCCTTCGTCAAGTATTCGCAGTTAGGTTATTAGGGGCTAAATGGATGTTCAAGGTGATTGCGAGTCGTCGAAAAATCGTCAAGGAAAGCCTCTTTACAGGTGTAATTGCTTTTTCCAAATATTCACATCAAGGAACGCTCTATGCTATAGAATTAGTTAACTTTAACCATTCAGGGCAGCAGTACCAAACTGAGTAATCTGATCAGATTAAACGAATCTCTGTTTTGATTACAATGGTTTTTTTGCTCAAAATACTAAATTATCCTTTTAAAACATTACGTGACTTACTATCACAAAAAAACAACCTTTCCTGCGGACACACGGGTGAAGTCCTACTCAGCTGTTTTGACTCATAACAAGCAATATTTATAATACTTCAATGTCAGCATGTGTTTAAACTGTAAACAGAAGTAAGTTTCGTCCCAAAACAACCAAAAATTTGGCAGTCAAAGCATTGAAAATGACGTGACGACGCCGTACAATTAGTATCAGGAGCTCTCCCGACCCTCTGAAGCTATGTTAATGCAATAAATTCAAGCCAAGGGAAATGGATGCCCAATATGCCTAATATTACGACAGGGGAGAAGGGCTAGCATGTTCATCAGGTAGATTGCAAGGAGATTCCGATTCGGATCTCGGAAAGAGAATAAACCGAATGGTGAGCAACTATTCTCAATTCATTAAATAACAAGTTTCAACTAAACCAACTTCAAAAACAATGGAAAAAGTAAATTGCAGACTTGCCTGCATTTCCTTGATGATGTACTTAACTATTATTTGTCCCTTAGACACAAATTATTTAGTTTACAATTTGACAAAAATAATGATAGTTATCTCACTGGAACTGACTCGACAGACGTTCTTCATTTCGCCGACCGCAAAGAAGAAGTATCGTTCCAGTTGTTCAACTGCGGTCTCTCCGTAACCAGAAGACTCAACCGTTTGCCACAAACCTTCAATTCCCTCTTCTCTCTTCTGAAATAGTTGACTTATAATCCATTCCATAATTCAAGTTATCAAATCACAGGCTAACCCTCTAATAAGTACACTATAACGATTGAAGATGAACCTTGATTTATCTGTCCTTGTATGCTGTCGTTAGTTCGTTCCATGTTAATTGTTTTCTGAGTCAATTTTTACTTCTACATCCCATTTTGAATGTGCTTTTTCCTCGTTTCTTGGCATAATATTTTTTTAGCGATATTTTATTCCTTTTTGCAATTCGATTCTAAGATCAAGTAGGATGTTTTATATACTATATGTCGATGAAAAAGTAAATAGACATTGAGATCATTGAAAGAAATGATGACCACAACAACGAAACCGTTTCCCAAAATAACGCCGGCACAATTGAAATATTATAACACATATATTTTACAATATGGACCAAAGGATTTATCTTTAAAAAAAAACGAACTTCAGTGGCTTTGAAAACAATTATGTCAAGCAATTCCGTATACTGCATATGTTAAAATGTTTCTAATTTTCGAAAAACGTTATTCGTCGACTTAAATCTCTTCCAAATGTTTCTCGTTCTCAGTGTACATCAATTGAAGTGCATTATTATCTCGGGCGCTGAGTTTCTCTCATATTTACTCCCGTAACCCTTGCTCGAAGGTTTTCATTATCCCAGCGTCTCCATCATCTTCAACGTTTCATCGATCGCATCCAGCCGTCAAGGAACTGATCTAATAATGAGCTACTAAATGGATATCATTGGTGCATCAAGAGAATGTCGATGGAAACTTAATAAATTCATTTTAAATACACGACATAGTGTCAGATCGAATCGATTGCATCCTAATAAAATACTAATGTGAAACATCGAAAGTTTTTTTCCGGTATAGTGTGCCGAAATGCGTCGCAAATAAACTCATGAAAGTGTGCCATTGGTTTTATTCTAACTTGAATGTTATATGAGCTCTTCATTCTCATCGTGTACGCAAATTAAGGCCTAAATAGAATAGCCTAGAAAAGGCTTTATCCGCTAATTAGACAAGCTAATGTTCATTTTAAAAAAACTGGAATAATAATCGAAAAAAATTCGATACGATATATGAAAAAGGATTATCATTTTACAAATATCGTCGCGAATGCACAGCGATACATATCTATCATCCATCGTTAATCCAATCCGTGTTTACAGTTTGATTCAGCGATCTGCACGCCTGGTAAGGACGCAAACATCACGCATTCTGCACGGATGAGACATACCCTCCCCTTCAAGGTCTCCTCACGTGGGTGTCGCTGACCCACCTCCCCCAACACGGGACTTCCCTCCTCACCGCGACACGCTCTCTCCCTCTGTCTCCGCCCCGCGATGCCCAAAGCACACGCAAAATCCCCTCCCCCTGACTCTACGTCCAAGAAGAATTGTTGTCTCCTCCTCCCTGTCAAGCGACAAGGTCGATCAAGTCTCCCTCGTTTGTTTTCGCAGATTCCATCCAAACAGAGTTTCGTCGTCTTATTGCCGGAAAACCTCCACGCTCGCGGCATTATAAATCGCTTTGGGTGCGCGAAGGTACCTTCGCCTCAGGTAACCAGACGCGGAGGACGTTCCTTCACATGCCTCGTGGAACCTGAGGGACCGAGTGGGAACCGGCCGCCATGGTGCTCGCCGAGCGGATCATCTCGATATTCCTGATCGTCCTGAAGGTGAGGATAATCCGGGCCTCCATTCGCTAATCTCCCACCCTCCCCCGTGCCTCTCCCAGAGAAGAATGAAGCGGTAAGGGACAAATTCGACAGGTTAACCGTTTCAATACCGTATGTCAACATGCTTATTAACTCATTCGAGTAATTGACAATCGAATAATTACTCGAAAGAAAAAATAAGACGCAAAACTTAAAGTAATCAACCATTAGGTTTGTTTAATAGGTTTAGGATGGAGTTCACCTATTATTTATCCCTCTGTGGCTTCTGAATTCACACTTTAGGGTATGGTGAGCAGTTTTTTTCCCCTGTGCCGTACTTAGTTTACTATGATGATGGGAAACCAGGAAAATCACGCAACTTGGGTGAATCTGTGGGTATCCAAATACCCACTGGACTACACCACTCATTTCCATAAAACTTTAGTCATTTCAAAAGCAGTTATTTACAAATAATTAAGTCGAAATATCGGAATTCTCTTTTGTAATATTTTAATGAGTTTTAAAAACTAATATTACTAAAATTAAAATAAATTATTTTATTAATTAGCAACATTTTGACACATGGCTGTCAATTTGAAAGAATAATGCTTTTATTCTCGCTTCCCAAATGGGCAAAAAAAAGCAATTCTACTGATTTTCAATGAATTTAATGTGGATACATGAGATATTGGGAGGCCGGAGCTGTTCTGAGGGCTGGAGAGTGAGAAAAAGAACTGGCAATATGAATGGCATTAAGAGAGGTAGAAAGTACACTTGGATGAATTGCCATTATTTCAATATTTAATAAGGGGTCTAAGGATATATTGAAATGAAATTATTGACTTTGTAATCCCACACACTTTGTTCTTTCGACGTTGAACGTCATCATCAGGTGGACCTCATAGAAGCATCTATGAGGAGCACCTGATGATGATGTTGAAACCTAGGTCTCTTTTTAGAATAAAGTGTTTGCAATTACGAAGTCCATTTCGTTCGTTCAATATATAATGCAGATTCCATAAAGTTAAACCTGAGACAACAAAGTTTAAGTCTAAGGGTAGTTTGTCTTATTCATGTTAGGACTTAAAAATTAAAGTAGTTTATAGTGCCAATGATCATTAAAAACCTATTCTAACTGGGGAGACTGCTACTAAAAAATGATGATGCGCAGCATTTAATTTTTTTGTGGTGGCACATCTAGATATCCGAATGTTCATTGGCATTGCCGTATTTATACGCAAATGATGAGGGATTCAGATGACCCACCACCATAAACAACTACGAGTAGTTCCTTCTCAACAACAAGCATCCGCCAATGGTCCGATGCAACTAACATCGTTAGCCTTGAAATTTCTGGCTTGAGCAATCTACCTAGTCCCCAAACATTAAACTAGTAATAGAGGATGTGGAGCTATTGGCTGTTGAACAAGTTGTCACAAGGAAGGAAGAAAATCCTATAGCTTTCTCCCCTTGCCCCTCCAGGTATATACTATATACCTCACCCCCCGACCTGAACACCCACTTGACTTTGGACAGTGCCTGGTGCATAGTCTCCTTTCATTTTTCAAGTTCCCTTTCGATTCTCTCCCCGTAGATGGTCACCTGGTGACCGAAATACCGATATTGGAGTTTCTTCTTCATTATTTTTATTGGCTATAGGATTTTCTTCCTTCCTTGTGACAACTTATTAAACTAGCAGTCTTGACTAGTTTGATGTTTGGGGATGTGGGGATGTTAGGTGTTTTGGTATGTTTGGGGAAGAAAATACCCTCGCCATCAACACAACCTGTCACTCCACGCTGAGACCCCTTTCAACTCCAAATACATACAACCAATCCTCATTCCTTCAAACATTCTTATTGTACCCGTAACTCGCTTGCCTATCCTTTCCTCCAAAGCAGTCTTCAAAATTCCATTGTCTAAAAAAAATACTCTGCATCCACCTTACCTAACTCATTCTGATTTCTCCCAGAAATCCTTTCACCCCATCCGCCACTCCTCTTATTTCTACCTTACCTTTGTTTGTTTAGCTCTTCCATCATTCTCCACGTCCACATCTCACAAACTTTCAAATCTCTGACGTTTTTATAAATCAAACCACTTTACTTTTCCACATAAACTTTATGAACTTTTGTATGAACTTGAACACGCATACTTTATAAACTTTCCACATATGTTTACGTGGAAAAGTAAAGATTTATAAAAACGTCATTATGAAGATTTTCCACCAACTTACGCCAGAAACTGTTTTATTCATCAAATCTCTCCCGAACAACCTTCTTCAACGACTATTTTACCACGCCGTACAAAACCACAATCCTTATAAAAGTTTTAATTAGTCTTAGCAAATTGGACAAAGACATAAATATAATAATACGGTAATCTACCGGTTATGATAGGTTTTTGGGTGGACAAAACTACCAAATAAATATAATACTCTTAATCAAGTCCCTCTTAATCTCTGTGTACTTCCTACCTCCCTTCACCATGTCCAACATCCCTATCCTGTCCCTACCCTTTCCTCGTTTGCCCAACATTCTTCAATATATTACAGCCTTCAAAATCTCACTGCCGATCAATGCGCTCTTCATTCTTTTTCCTACCTCCATAGGATTTCTCCCAACAAACCCCTCTCCTCGCCCATCGTACCAAGTACTTCCTAATTTGTTTTCCTTTCGGTCCATAATGAACACGTTTCCGCGCCGTACACAGCGACGCTCCATATCCAAGTTTTTACGAGTCTCTTCTTAACATCCTTACTCACCGTCCCTTTCATCAACTCCCTCTTCCTTGTGAAAACCTCTTTGCTCGGCGCAATGTTTCTCCTTACGTCCCTACTACTTAGACCGTGTTAGTCCAAAACACTTCCGAGATACGTAACTGTTCTCCCTGCTCTATTTTTTGCCCTCCTATTTTAATGTTTAGCTTAGCCATTTCCTTTCCGGTAAATCGCATAATCTCTGTTTTATTAATATTGATTCTCATCCTATATCTATCGCACTGAGTTTTCAATTCACTCAGCAATGATTGCAACCCCTCGGCCGACTGAGCAACCAGTGCTTGGTCATCAGCACACCTAACCGATTTTACGAATTTCCCTCCGACTTTCATTCCTACCTCCAGTTCTTCCCATGCCTCTTTAATCATTTCCTCCACATATACGTTGAACAGCACCGGTGACAATGGGCAACCCTGCCTTACACCTCTTCCTAACACTGCCCATCCGGACTCTCCGTTCCTCACTCGCACCTGAGCAGTCTGAGACATGTACAGGTTGCGGATCAGTCTCCTGTCCCTCCAGTCCGTTCCTATTTTCTGCAATAAACGCATTTATTTTTCCCAATTCACCCTATCGAACGCTTTTTCGAAATCTACAAAACAGGCAAATACGTCCTGATTGTATTCTATATTCCTCTCGATTAGTGATCTCATTACTGCAATGGCATTGCGCGTACCTCTCCCCTTCTTAAACCCAAACTGATCCTCCCCTAAGTAATAATTTGCCTTACTCTCTATCCTTTTGTTGATGATCCTGAGAATAACTTTAGCTGCGTGGGATATCAAACTTTTTGTTCTGCAGTCCTCACATGATATAGCCTTAACCTTTTTCGGCATAGGAACTAACACCGATTTTACAAAGTATTCCGGCCAGATTCCTTCCTCATAGATCACTACGAATCAGTCTTTCTCCCACATTTTCCTAAATATTTCAGTAATTCAGCAGGAATGTTGTCTACCCCCACGGCCTTATTTGGTTTCATCTCCCTTAATGACCTTTCTATCTCATCGTGGAGTATGCTTGGACCTAAGCTCTCTTCTTCTACGTCATGTTCCTTTTTTATGTCTAACCTTGTTGGCCTAAGTTCTTTAACATACAGCGCTTCTATATATTCCTTCCGTCTCTCTTGGATCTTTTCTGTGTCAACTTTGATCTGACCCGACTAATCTATAAATGTTATCACAGATCTTCCCTTCTTACTTCCCAACAGTAATTTAAGTTTGCTGTATAGCGCACTAAGTTCATCCTTCCTCTGAAAATTTTCCATATCCTCGCACTGCGTTTTCCACCATGCTTCTTTTGCTTAATTTTTGCCCGTGTCAATTTATTATTTAACTCCTTGTACTTAATTTTTCCTAAATCTACGTGAACATTCATCCATTTTCTTCTCTCATCCATCTTTGTCTTATAGGGGACATAAATATATGGAATCGAATAATACACACGGAAAAGATCATCTTTCCTTTTTTGTTTGTGATTACCTATCACTAAAATATCTCAATTCTGATATGCTATTTTGCTAGAATTTCACCTTGGCAGTTGATATTCTGACAAAGTCACCTAGATAATTACCTTATGTTTCTAAATACTCATTTAAATTAAATTCCAAGAAATAATAAGGACCGGTAGTACTTCATTATTCTTTGCTTCTTTGACACAAATTGGTTTGTGTTATTAACTTTTTTCTTCCAACGCTCACTTAGCAAAAAAATTTAGATTTTCTCTCAGTATATTTCATTAACTCCAGCTATCAAGTTTGCTTCGAAAATTCTGGAAATATGTAATGGAAAGACAAAAGTTTATCCTTTGTCGACATGGATTACGTATTCTACATAATTTTCATTTTCTATCCGCTGACTGCATATCTGTTATTTATATATAGACGTAGACAATATTATTTCACACGTAAATAACTATCGCTGCCTGCAACAGGGCGTTTTAGGGTAAATGGCCCATGAAGATGTTGATAATGATCTTAGTTAACCCTTCTGACTAAAATACAACAACACCGAGGACAATTGGCCAGACCTTGGCGGTGCAGGGCAGTTCATTTACGAGAACATAGGGTTCAGTTGGGATAAAATGAGAGAAGTACATTCTAATCTACTCTCTTGGCTATTGCAATAACCATTTCTGAAATCTTATGTTCATTCTAAAATGAGAACCACTGCTTTAACACTTCAACGATGACGATCCAAACTAATATCTCATCATAGAAAAGAATATAAAGGCTTTTGAAGCGGTATAAATAAATATTCCATGTGACGTCAGTGACTATTTAAAGTTCCAATGTCATTCCTGGTCATCGAACAAGCATTTAGCTGAAAAAGATGGAAAAAGCGAGTTATTTGATGAGGAGAAAAATAGTCGCGTCACCACTAGTCTCGGTGGATAATGGTCCAGAAGGCAGTGTCCAATTGGTCTCAACAATCGGACTGCATATTATACAAGGTCCATTCAATAAGTATCGGGAATGGTTCTAAAAATCAAAATTTATTGTAGATCTATCATTATAATTACTTAATAATCTTCAAAACACATTCCTCCTACAGGCATCCTTTGAGCTCCATTTTTATTCGCGGAAACAAGAAAAGGTCAGTTGAAGCTTGGTAGGGGCTGTAAGGTGGGTGCGGCAACGTTGCCTCGCCGAATTTCATCAGCAGAGAAATTTCCACCCGCGACAATTTTTGTTCCTCACTCAAGACTTTCGGCACCAGCTTCGCGCACACTTTCCTCATCGCAAGGTCCTCTGTTACAATGGTGTGGACGGTTCCGACTGAAAGACCGGTCTCCTCATTGATAAGGGCGGTGGTTAAACGCCTGTTAGAGTCCAAAACTTTTTTCACTTTGGTAACCTGATCATCGATTCTAGCGGTCGTCGGTCATCCGACGTGGTGCTCGTCTCCGAGGAGCTCCCGGCCTTCCTTAAACATTTTGTGCCACTCAAAAAACTCTCATACGGCTTAAGGCATCATCCCCATAAGTCTGTTTAATGAGTCCAAGGGTCTCCGACGTAGATGTACCGAGTTTAACGCAAAACTTCATAGCGTAGCGTTGCTCGACGGTGCGCTTCATGTTGGCGCGTAAACACCACAAACAATCACGCGTCACAAAAATCCACCTCCCGTCTCAATGCATACCCAAAGGTGACTCAACTAAACAGCGCCTGAGTGGTGAAGGACCCCTCTACAAAGCCGATTGATCGGACCCCTCATCCACCGCTCCATTGAGGCTACAGCGAGCCAGTCCCGACACTTATTGAATGGACTCTGTACGTATGAGACCTTCTCCATACGTCACTTCGAGGGCAAACGAATCCCTAAAAATATTTTCGTGGTTAAATCTCGTTATAAGAGGCGAGGATATCTGGGCAGATGGCCCCAATCCTCGATTGCTGAAGTGGCCTCTTGGAATACGATGACATTAGATTTTTTATTGATAGGTAAGGCTCTCACAGGATCATTCTAACAGGTCCATAAAGTAGACTTACGACTTTTAAGAAGGTAAAACCTAGACAGGTGAATATTCCTGTATGCATACCCCTGCTTTTCTGTCACGACTAATTTTTTTTCCGGTTCTTCAACGTCCTTCATACAGTATTACCCAAGTAACTATTCGGCAAAGTAACGTCTCTGATTTTTCGGCAGATCCACTTATTTCATATCTATTTACTAAAAGGAATAAAAGAGTCAATTTTTTATATGAAAAGAATTTGAAAGAGGGCACCCATGTGACAATTAATTTGTCGTGCGGAATTAGATATGCTGGGCAGAGAATATGGATTAAAGAAAGAATATATTTCTATGCCAAAAAAATCTCATAAACTCGTAGGAGAAGAGATGGTGGATGTGATTTTCCATATCGACTGTTTAAAATTTTTATGTCAGTCTATAGCATTTTCTCCGGAGTCACTCGAATCAACTAATTCACAAATATACTTGGGGTAACTTCTTGGATTGAGGTTATTTACTTAATAATAAGCATTGTGGATAATTTAAATCAACTTAAATCACACATTTCGTCTTCAGTGGTCTTAACTGCAGTCCAAATTTAAAATATTTAATTCTCATTTAGGAAGTAGCATTTCAAAGGCGAGAGAAACGGAAAATAGTGAAAGATTTGCGTGTCCTACGTGACTCATTCCTTATTTGTGTCGTAATTTAAACCACCGAGTTCATTCTACTTTTAAAAAAATAAACGTAAATATTTCTTTACATTTGGTGATGCCTGTAACTCCAAATAGCATGTAAGATATCACGGGGGCCGAATCGTGTGTTAATCAATTCTAGGCGGAAATGGAGGTGTCATGATATATTTAATGTTTGAAAAGAGGATTCTCCGTATGTAAAAATTTAATTAGTAGCGATTGTATCAGTGGACCTCTTGGTACAATGTAAAAGAACCGCGTATCCAGGAAAAGAACAATGTCATTCCGTGTTTGACACGCTCTGCTAATTTAGTGGCGCTTTTGTTTCTTTCTCGCTTCCGCTTTAAGTAGCGTCTTTAACTTTTTGGTAGAATTATTACATATCCATGAGTTATGGGTTTATTCAGAGGAAAAATATTTACATCATTCAAATTAATGTAAACAAAAAATACCGGGACCGTAAACTTGAATGGCACTAAATAATAAAAATTGAGTTTTAAATAAATAAAATAATAATAATAAATTTAAATTGTTTTCGAGCACAACTGAGTGATTGAGTGACTGTGTATTCACGTAAGTTGTTTTGTTTCTTTACATCCTTTAATAATTTTAATTTATTTGTGTGATTGGCGGGTCACTGCCATAGGAGGGATCCTTGCAAACCCTGAGTGTGTGTGCGTGAATGTTATTCACGAGAGTGAAAGTTATTTCGTAACTCACCCAAGTGATCGAGTGGTGGTAAGTTTGTTTTATTATGTTTTATTTATTTTATCATTATAATTTTATTTATTTATATTTTTTAAATAATTTGTTTCGAATTTTTGTGTAGGTGTGGTGTTTTTTATTATTATTTATTTATTTAAATTTATTATCATTATTTATTATTTATTTTTTTTATTATTTAGTGCCATTCAAGTTTACGGTCCCGGTATTTTTTGTTTAGATTGATTTACGACCGTAGCCTTGTATATTTTAATCATTCAAATTGTCGTGGGCTCATCTGCTTATTACAAAAATTAAATTGACATTTCCTGTCAAAGCAAGTGAGCTTGACGGATGGATCCCAGACTTTTCATTGAGAGAAAAATTGAGGGGAATATTGAGAGGAATCCCCAAAAATGATCAAAGCTGATTATTTCTTAGTCGACATGATTTCACGGTTTAGCACAGCGTTAATTTTGTCATTTTTCTCTCCTTAGTTCACGTTTGCCACCACCCATCCAGTTCAGCCGGAATCGGAGATTAGCCATTGCTGGTGCACATGCAAATCGGATGATGGAAGGAAAAATGAAGAGACATCCTTCTACATTGCCAATAAGCACATCCAAGACCTTCTCAGAAACAGTGAACCCATTACGCATGACCTAGCAGCAGACGATTCTCACCGGGGAAAAAAAGAGGATGAAGAAGAAGCAGGGGAGGTTCTCATATACGAAGATTTCGACGAGCCGAATAATGAGGGATATGATGATTTTATGAACAATAAAGACGATGAAAGTCATGAAAAATTCGAGAAAGAAGAAACAGTGGAAATATTCGAAGGGGAAGAATTTAAAGACGAATTTCCGAAAGAAAAAGACGACCAAAACAATGAGGAAATTTACGAGAAAAATGAATACCCTGATGATGCCATAGACGACGATTATCACCGGCCTGAGGAAGAGGATACAGAAATGGACGATATAATTTACGATGACACCGTGAAGAGCGAAGAGTCGCCATCTAAGCGCGATCAAGAAGACAGAGTGGGTGAATCGCAGAAGGTGTCATCTGAGAAATTCATGGACTCAGACGAAGATTCGAAGCATTCCAATTCCCCTGACGAGAGTCCTGGACATTCAAAAACTACACAGGTCCACGGGGACTATGAGACCCCACATGCAGAAGGTTCGCAGTTTTCGTCGGAAAAGGAGATCCCTGACGAGGAAACACCTGATTTATCATCCGATCCTGGATCAGAGGGTGAAAAACTTATCGAAAATTCCAAGGTATCTGGAATGACTTCTGTTTATCTTTCACCAGAGGAATGGCATATCATACTAAGCGACATTGAAGAGCATGAACAAAAATCAAATAAAAATGAGGACATCCCTGCGGACTCAGATAAGTCAAAAAAATCGGAATCTCCCGAAGAAGACTCTTCAAAAAATGACTCTTCGGAGAAAAACTCATCAGAAAAGGGTACTTCACAGCCGGACTCTATAAAAAAAGGATTTTCTAAAGAAAATGTTTTTGAAGAAGATTCTTCCAAAGAAAAATCCCCAGAAGATGAGTTTTCAGAAGAGGGTTCTTCAGAAAATATCTCTTCAGAAGAAAAATCTTTCAAAAAACAATCTTCTCAAGTAGACTCTTCAGAAGAAGAATCTTCCAAAGAGAAAACTCTAGGAAAAGATTCTTCTGAAGAAATATATTCCGAAGAAGAGTATTCAAAAGAGGATTCTTCCGAAGAAGAAGTTTTCGAAAGTGAATCTTCAGAAGAGCATTCTTCGGAAGACGTCTATTCACAAGAAAAATCTTCTGAAGAAGAATATCTACAAGAATCATCGGAAGAAGACTATTTCAGAGAAGACTCTTCAGAAGAACAAAATCTGGAAAAAGATTCTTCCGAAGAGCAATTGTACGAAGAAGACTATTCAGGAGAATACTTTTTACATGAAGATTTAGGTGGAGATTCCAAGGCTGGAGACGAAGACGTTTCCATGGATACTTACGAACGGGATTCCGATGAGTTCATAGAAAGTGGATACAAAGATTTCAATGAAGAAGAACCATCCGAAGAAATTCTGGGGTACTCTCCACATGATCGACGCATCCCATACTCAAGTAAGTTGCCACAAACCAAAACGGAACCGACGACGTCTCACGAAAAGGAGTCTGATGAACAGGTTACAGACGAGAGTACGGCGATTGATGAAGATTACTCAGCTCCCTCAGAGGAGGACTTCAACGGTTCCTCAAGTACGAAAGAAAGGAAAGACGAAGTCGTCCTTCCCGATGAAGAACCTGACGTGGCTAGTGAGACAATCTCTTCAGGAGAATCAATATCTGAAGAAATCTCAATGGAAAAAATCCAACCTACGTACGGGAGTAAAGTTTCCATTTTCTATTCGAATGAAGACTCTTCTCCCCATTATGACTCAGATTTATCAGGTGAAAGAGACTTCAACTCGCACGAGAAGTTGCCGTATCCTTATGATGTAAACATCTACGACAAGTATCCCGAGCTTGAAGGAGGCGAACCATCAGAAATTACAGGGTACATAAAATACTCACGAAAAGATTTCCCGAGTGAGGACGAAATTGAACCTGAAATACTAATCCCCCCGGGATATTTTCAATGGCCATCATATAAGCAAACGTTTTTGGATGATTCCGGACTCATAGAACCCTCCCCAGAGGATATCTCAAACGAGGATGATGGCGGATTTCTCCACTCCGAGAAAAGCTACCCTTCACCTCAGAGGAAGTTATTTTATGACGACCTAGGGAGGAGACCTAGTAACAAACCTTACACTACGTCCTCAAACGCAAAAAAAAGCGATTGTGCCGACGACTCAGGCAAAGTGATTGTTTTGTCTGGTGATAATGAATCTGATGACGGAGGGGCATGGCATTTGTGGAAGGGGTTGGATGGGACGAACGTGCGAGGCGAGCCAGTCAGCCACGCTACGGTGGGCGCGGAGACATTGGAGACGGGAGGGGAGGAAGTGGAGGGTCCAGAGGAGGAGAGCAATATCCCGACGGAGAGGAAGCCTCAGGATGAAGATATCCACAAAATACCTAAACATGATTCGAGCGAGGAGCATCCATTGTATAAGGGAAATACCAAAGATCATTCAATGGGTAGGAAATATGAGCCTGCTTGGCGGAAAAATGTCCCACACCCATGGAGAAATTTCTATAAATACCTTCACAAAAATAATGGATACGTATACAATCCCTATGATATCGCCCCTTACCCAGATAGTCCATCCAACTATTTCTATACACCAGGACAATTTGTGTACGACAGTGGTGGTAACCTTGCCCATTACCCTGGATTCAGGAGTTTCGTTGCTTATCCCGTCTACACACCGACTTATCCATATAACACCCAAGGAAAAGAAAGGACACCTGAGACGTCGGGCTCCACCAAGGATATATCACCGAAATACAAGTCATCACTACTCGCTCCACTACTTGCTGGATATTCTCATCCATACATGTGCAACTGTTACCTTTGTCCCACCTACTCTAAACATCCTAAGCCATACCAAATGCACTAATCCTCACATCGATTTTCCAAATGGCGGAAAAATTTTCTGATGCGCAATTTAATATTTTGAAGTTGAACTCCAGGCAATGATTATAATATTATATTATTCTGTGATTTTTTAACTTTTCTTCATTGTTTGTTTACCATTCAAATACTGTAATTTTTCAATGTATAATAAATGACATAAAGAGTTATATTACAATTGTTTAGAATGTGTTTGATGTGTGCTAATATTGATAGAAATATTTGTTCGCCACAGATTTCCGCGCGAAAATGAGAAACTGCGTATGATGGTCTAATGAAGAGATCAGGGAAAATATAATGAAAACGTCAGGAGACAAACTCATAGAAAAATTTCAAGAAACTTCAATTTTCACAAAGTACCATCACTCACCAGCTGCAGGTTGAACAAGTTCCTTTCAAAATTGGAAGATTTCAAACACTCATTTGCGGGAGATGCCGCTACAGTAACTTTTAACGGAGTCATCCGCTACGTGTAGCATTACAATGCAACAATTTCCGAGAGTAAAAATCATTCGCATCGCAAATTCATCATCTCGGTCAAGGTGAATGATTTTTACACTCTGAAGTTGTTGCATTGAAACTCATAGAATGTCGAGGTAAATCAAAAAAGTTAGTGCGCAAAATCTTACGTACTTCTAAAAGCAAAATTATATGCAAATATTATGAGAATAAACCTGAATAAATTTCCTCTTTTGGAAAATGTAAGCAAAGCGGCCATTGTACATTTTTTAAGGGAAAAGTGTGCTAAAATTTAAACATTTAACGTAAAAATATAAAACAGAACTGAGTCTCCCGATATTGGGGTTAGGAAATACTTACGTCGATGCTGTATTTGAAGATTTCGGCAAGGTCTCTTACGGGAAATCGATATTCAAACTAAGGTATTATGGTAATAACGAGAAATTGACTAACTGGATAAAGGGTTTCTTATCTAACCGTAAAGAAAATTAGCCATCGACGGATTGAGTTCATCAGAGGCAGATGTAACTTCAGTTGTACCACAGGGAAGTGTTATAGGTCCCCTTCTCTTCTTGTCAATTATTAAAATCATAATATCTCATGCATGCAGCAATCTTAGATTATTTGCAGATGACAGAATGGTTTGCAGAAAATGAGAACATTGACAGAGAGCGTGCTAATTACTCGGGCGGTTTAATCAGATTTCGGAGTGGTTAAAAAAATGAGTGTTAGAATTAAATATTTTTTTAAATCACTCCACCAAATTTTTTAAACGAAAGGAATGATAACCGGGCCAATACATTATTAAATAGATGGGTTCGAGTGAAGCATTTCAGAACAGGTCAAGTACGAGGGTCATCCGGAAAGTAGTATCCGTTCGTGCCGCATGAAGTGCTGACGACGCGAGTAGCCGCTGGACGAGGTCAGATAGCTTCAGTGGCTTGTCTGCCTTCTCTGAGCCAAGTTGCGTGACGCTAGCATTGCCTGTGTTGTTTCTGTGATTGTTTACAATGTTTAAAAAAATTGAGAACGCCGCCAGTTGTGAAGTGAGGGCAGTGATTAAATTCCTCAATGCAAGAAACGTTCGCCCATGTGATATTCATCGCCAATTAAAGGAGGTGTATGGAGACAATGTAATGGACGAGTCGTCTGTTCGGCGGTGGTGTCGCAACTTCAACATGGGGAGGGGGAACACACACGACGATGAGCGTTCGGGGAGACCGTCTGTCATTACAGACCAACTGGTGAGCTCAGTTGACGAATTCGTGAGGAACGATCGGCGCGTCACAATTGATGACATCTGTGAGCATTTTCCCAATGTTTCTCGAACAATTGTTCATGAAATTGTTAAACACCATCTGCATTATGCAAAAATTTGTGCAAGATGGGTCCCTCGCATGCTTACAGATGAGCACAAAACCAAGCGTATGGCTGCAGCACTGACGTTTTTGGGACGTTATTCTGATGAAGGAGACTCTTTCTTGACTCGCATAATTACTGGTGACGAAACATGGGTTTGTTATGCATCACCTGAGAGTAAACGACAGTCAATGGAGTGGCATCATGCTCATTCACCAAACAAACCAAAAAAATTCAAGACAGTTCTGTCCACCAGGAAACTCATGGCAACCATTTTCTGGGATCGACGAGGTGTATTGCTTATTGATTTTATGGCCCGTGGAGACACTATTAATGCCAATGCGTATTGTGAAACATTAAAGAAATTACGGCGGGCAATACAAAATCGGCGGCGAGGTCTATTGTCTACTGGTGTCATTCTCGTTCATGACAATGCCAGGCCTCATGCAGCTGGGATAACACAAAAACTTTTGCAGCAATTCAAATGGGAAACTTTCGACCATCCACCGTATAGCCCGGACTTGGCCCCTTCAGATTTTCATCTCTTTACAAAGCTTAAAGATTTTTTGGCAGGAAAAAGATTTGACAGCGATGAAGAACTTAAAGAAGGAGTGACCCTGTATCTCAATGAGCTGGCGGCGAAGGACTATGCAGCAGGAATACAGAAACTTGTCACGCGTTATGACAAATGCCTTAATTTGCTTGGAGATTATGTTGAGAAGTAGTTTAAAGTATCCTCTTTCAAATAAAATTTTTTATGTTTGTTAATATTTACTTTTGTGTCTTTATTTCACGAACGGGTACTACTTTCCGGATGACCCTCGTACTTGGGTGTTATACTATATTAGCATCAAAACTTTTATGATGGACACAATTGGAAGATATGCGGGTTAACCTTGAAGAATCAAGCTTTCATTAGTCGGGTTGTAGGAGAGTCTAATGGTAAATTAAGAGAGCGATGCCACTTCACTTTAGTTGAACCTTGTTTAGATATGCAGCAAGTATCTGAGATTCATGGAATTGGACTTGCAGGAAGTAATAGGGCACCTGACTTTTCTTTCACCACGTAACGTAATTACGATGGCAAAAAATTATATCAGTAGATTATCGGATAAAATAAGAGGAATAGAAAGCATCATTGACAGATTTAAGTACACGTTATTCCCTCGCACTATTAAAAACATTACAAAATCGAACTTATAAACGAGAGAAAATAAAATTAACATGAATACTATATTTTAATGAATTGGTCCAGCACAAATATTATTGAATGGTGCACATAGGAATACATGCACACGATAGTGGTATGCGAGGTAGCATGAATTCAAGTAAATGTACAATATTTATACATAAATACCTTATATGTACCAGTATTTCTACATGCAGGACTGCTACCCTAATATCCCTATCATGCATCGGAGTTATAAGCATACGGTGTATAGTGTACGTCGTCGAAAGAAACTTAGAGGGAAGCGATCTAAATAAATCAGTTCTGGAGACCTTTTACTGAATCTAAATATTTGTGAGGCTAATTCTCCTTAAACCTAAATTAAGATTATTAGCCACATTCTTCGACAAAAACAATGGGAACATCATACTGACCCGTTTAGAAAAATGTCACGCTTCGAAATTTTTCTAAAGAGATCCATTTCTTCTTTTATGATTACTATATAAACGAAATATTCATGATTTGATGATCTTAGAAAGTTTTTTCTATATGCAAATGTGATAACTTTATTCACTCATAAAAGTCTTCCTAAAATATAATACGAATTAAATGCATAAACTTTCACATGCATAGTTCATAAATAATAAATTTTTATCAGCTTACATGAATGTGAATATGATTTCAGTTACCCATTGTACCTGCGTAGAATGTAATAATGTGCCGAAGATCTGTCCAGATCTCGAATGCTAAAAGTATTGTCGCCTATTTATCAAGAACCCATGTCAAACTGTCAAAATTATCATTTCATGGGCTCACTTAATTTTAAAATAATATTGTATTGTTTTATTTTGCATTGTGCACCAACCTTTAACAGAATGTTAATTTTCATGTCCTATGATTATCAATGTGCTATCGATAATTGCAATGCACAAGAATTTTATGGAGATGCATATTAATCAGAAATATATTTTTTTATTTAGAAATCTGTACGATAAATATCAAATTACAATCTAAGAGAAAAATATAAAGGGATACGGAATTAGAACTTTTTTCCAAAGAAAGCTAATAATAAACTCAAGTAAATTACGTTACTTTAATTCAATAAGTTATTCAGAGTCTAATAAGAGAAAAAGAATACAAATCGTCTCCTAAGCTGGTCTAAAATGTTCCTTCACCTTTTTTCTGTATTAATCTTTATGATGGTTGAAAAATGAAATGATCTACTTTATTTTCCTTGGGGTAGGTTTATTAAATTGTAGTGAACTACTAGTTGGGTGGTAGTTGGAAGTCTCATTAAAAGTATCTTGTAAAATATAAAAAGAGACCATCAAAAATCTCTCGTCATGTACAGCTTTACTCTTTAAGCCACTTAAAATTACATAGCACACCCATTTAATATTAGAAAAATAATTATTTTTAGATTAGAAGTTGATAGACCTATAGAGATAAATATTATGAGAGCAAGAACGTACATTATTTGATTAAATACTAATTAACATTAAAGTGATGATATTCAAGAAAATATGAGGCGTTGGAAATAGATATGACACACTGGAAATCGATGAAAGTAATATTTCTTATCCTTCTGATTAGATAAATCTGTCTGCGGATCAAAGAAATGAACAAGCTGACCTCGTTAGACCGATGCGTATATGCTAACCCAGGCTAACGAAAGACTTTTTGGTTCATATTTCTTCGTAAGTAAGACCTTTGTGAAAATAACATGCTGCTTGTAACGTGACTTGAATCTGTCCCTTGGGGAAGTTCAAAGTTCGGCAAATACAAAAGGGTATGTAATCATTTCAACGCCTGGAAGGATAGTACTTCAGAGTCTACAACTTTAGTCTTCACTACAACAAGTCTTGACGAATCTACAACTTTAATTTTTCCCTACTTCTTCGTTTTTCTAGAATCCTATACGCCCACTGGGCTTATAATAGGTCATATTTAGCTATTTCGAAAATTTCTCAGGCACCAGAAGATTACGGCTGTCACTGCATTCACTCTCGAGTCAGCCATTTGGACACATGAAGAGGATTTTATTTGCCGGAATACCTCACCCACCAGTTTAGTTTAATATGATTACATATTTTGAACTAGTTTAGTTTCAAAATCATATTATCTCCGCAAGCAATTTTGGCATAGTCACTTTCTGGTGTTTATACAAATGGGGAAATTTCTTAGCACAAAAGTAAATCGCCTCGAATTGGTTTCGAACGCGGACCTCTCGACATTCGACCGAGAAGTTTTATCCAGTTAAACTACCGAAATTTATAATGCTTAAGGACGTCTTGGGAGATTGACTTCCCAAATTTCTCCAAATTACTTTTGCTTCATTGGTGTCTTAATAAAAATTGATGAAGCCATCTAAAATATTTAATAGAAGATTATTCATTTCTAATAATAAGAATTTCATGTCCAATACCAAATACGCCAAATACAGTATAGTGGTTTTAAACTTGGTGAACGATCAGATGAAGATTTACCTTGAAGGACTCGTTGAAGTTATCCACGGTTGAAGAAGGACCTCACGGTGTCGGCCACCTTCGTCCAGCTACTTTCCAAGGTCCTGGATGCTGCCGCCGTGAAGTCTCTCGCCCTCTCCTGGAGCACCTGCGTCCTAGCCTTCACGTCATTTACGGTCACGCCGCCCTCCTCACCGCTGATGGTCTTGACCACCATGGAGCTCAGCCTCTGCAGCCGGTTCCTCACGGTGTTCGCGAGTTCTTTAATATTGGACTCCGGGGCGTCCCTGGTAACTCGGCCAAGTGAGCTCGAGGAAGCCTGCGACGCATTCGGTACAATTTAGATATAGGACAGAAAAGCAATGATTCACAGTTTTTATTTATTTTACCCAAACATTCTGTGGTTTAATTTTAAAGGCAAATTCATTTTGATGATGCATGAATATAAGTCGTTTTCGAAAGAGAGTATCATGTTCTGAACAAAAGATGACAATATATTGAATCGAAACCGGTCACAAATAAGTGTTGTGCCATAAAACAGAAAAGTTTCATTTCTCATGTGTCACCATTAAAGAGTGCCGCCAAGTAACGTATCATGCCATTTACCGAGAAAATTTATTTTATTTCGAAGTTAAATTGAATTGGTATCCTATTGTTTCAAGGTAGGTTACGTACACACACGCAGGTTTCTCTGACTTTGCCGAACCTGACAAAACCTGAGACCCCACACCACAGTAAACTCTTCTTTAAGTTCGCATATATTCTACCCCCCTGCATTCTTTCCGAATTGCTTATCCTTTTCTTAGTCCAACCTAGTCTTCCTGACATCCTACCCACATTACACTCTTTAGAATTCCATCACTAATTAAAATTTTAAAAATCTTCATAAAATATTTCTGCCGCATTTGAAATCTTCTTCCAAGAACTCTCTCTCCTTTCGCTAAATACGAAGCATTTCTCCTTTTAATTCCATCTACGTTCATTTTATCCTTCAAACCAACATCTCAAAAGCCTCGAATCTTTGCCTGTCAACTGGTTTCAACGGCCAAGTTTCCGAGCTTTATAAAACTACGTTTAAAATCAAAGCTATCACAAATCATTTCCCGATTCCCTCACAAAAATATCTATAAATTTCACCGAAGAAAGAAAATCATCCATTCACTTAGAGCTTTTTCACGAGAGCTGTCACAGGAAACAACTAATGGATATATGACGATCCCGTCGAAGGTTCGGGACGGAGATCTAATGGAGATCCCGCCGGTCCACCAATCGCTAAGTGTACAAGGTGTGATTAAAATAAGACAGGACTGATTTTATTTTGTGCAAACTGTTCAACGAATCGGAACGAGACACAGTGTGCCATCTATTGACTCATCTGACGACTAAAACGATAGGTGGTGCGTTTGTTTACGTCGAGTCGTGACACAGCAGCAGCGGTACGTGTCTTTACCTGTTTGTCACCATGTACAACGGCAGCAATGAAGGAGCTAGAGGAACAGCGTGCGTGCGTGAAATTTGGTTTCAAATTTGGCAAAAGTGCTACGGAGACATTTGGAATGATTCAGCAAGCATTTTTTAATGAAGCTATGAGTCGAACCCAGTATATTGAGTGGTACAGTCGTTTAAAATTGGGCAGAACCTCGACAGATGAAGATTCGCAAACGAGGCGGCCTTCCATTTCTACATATCCCAACCATATCAAATTGTGAACGATTTGGTGCGGGAAAATCGCCATTGAACTGTTAGGGAGATAGCCGAGGAAGTGAACGTTACTTTTGGATCCTATTAGACAATTTTGACAGACATTTTGGGCATGACGCGCGTCGCATCAAAATTCGTCCCACAAGTGCTGACTGATGAACACGAGTTTTGTCGCCAGAACCGGAACTTCCGTGATCCCACAGCCACTCTACTCCATCAGACTTATTTTTGTTTCCAAAGGTAAAATCAACCTTGAAAGGTAGCCGATTCGACCGTATTGCGGACATTTTAACTAATTGTGCGGCGGATCTGAAGAGGATTCCTAAGGTGGTTTACCGAGCAGGGTTCGAGAGCTGGAAGAAATTTTGGAAAAGATGTGTCGTCAGCCAAAACATGTACTTTGAGGGCGACAAGTTCGATTAAACTGTATCCATCGAAATAAACAAGTTATAAAATCAGTACTGTATTTTTTTTATCACACGTTTCATGCCGGCTTGTACGATATCCATCAGGATACTTTTAAGTCCTATCGGGCTAGTTAGCAGATACTTTTTCTGGTATGTTTTCATATGAACGTATCTACACTATCATCCATCATTGATCTTTGAACGTAAACTCTGCCATTCATCCAGCGCATCTGTCCCCGGCCAAGGTCTCTTCAAACAACTCCAAGGCAACAGAAAACCACGCAAACAGAACTTTACTCTTCCTATCATTGTTAAGCAATATATTTTTGCTCGAAATAAGGTCCCAGGTATGTATATTTTACAAAACAATATCATGGTTGCTTTTTTTTGCTGGATTATAGTATTTCGATATAAAGAGCTGGAGGATAGTAATACGAATGTATAATTCACAAAACGCATTTTTTTCACTGACTAGGTGTAAGATCACTTTAAAACATGCCGATAAAGAACACGAAGTTTATAAGACTCGTGTCAGCGGAGTTAAACGAATAGTTCTCCACGTTTCTCCTTTCACTAAATGCTTAGAATTTCTCCGTTTCATTGCATTTACGTCCATTGCACCCTTCAAAGCAAAATCTCGAAAGCATCGAAACTTCGCCTATCAACTGTTTTCAACGGCCAAGTTTCCGATAATGGAAGATTCTTTAAGAAAGGAATCAATGGCTGAGCTTTTATATGCATTCCCCTTATTTATCGTTATTTTAACGCAAATTTTAGAAAGTAATTTTTTATTCGTTCAACCAGAGTCAGGTAGCTTTCCTCATTTGATCGGATTAGCTAAAATTTATTTGAATCATTGAAACTAAATATTCCAAATAGCTGTCACCGCAAATATTATTCGGATAGATGAGCATGTAGCCATTGTCATAAGGAATGACTATTATGTTGTATAAATGGCAAATACGTTCTTTTTTCGTTTTCATAGAACTGATTTAAACTTGAATACTACTGCGTTTGAAAACCTGTTTACGGCCCTAAAAAAGCAAGTTTTGGAATGCAGGGGATTTAGAATATCATAGAAACCTTTATAAATTGTAAATTTTTGCAGAATGTATAATACGCACGGATTGATGATGTGACTTAGGGACCAGGCTTAGACACTTCCCTTGTTACACAACTATTATTGGAACGCGCTGATTTGCATCTTCAATTCAAGAGTCTCGAATGATGCAATAACTTAACATCTAGGAGCAACTTCCCTTCATGTGGATATCAAGGGGACTTACTTAAGTGCCGCCGTCATGGAAGGAACATTCGAGTGCAGTAGGAAAATATGTCATGCCGAATGCTCTATTAAAACCGCAGGATATTTACTTGTGAAGTTTTAGAAGGGCGTTATTATTTATTTATCCGTGGTAGCACACCGAAATAAAGTAGTTTTTAGAGGAAACTTCTGATACGCACTGTGATACTTCAAGGCCTGAGTTGAATAAGAGAAAAATAACCTTAGACAAGCACATGTTATAAAACCACCTTTTGTCGAGGCGGGTTATGTTTCCGATACCTCAATTGAATGGGACGAGGCTACCGCATTGGCGGATCGAGTGAAATGCACTCACCTGAGAGAGCACGGCCAGGGCGACCAATAAGACGAAGGTGGCGGCGGCCATTTCGTGGGCAATCGGATGAATTGCAGAGCGAGGAGGAGACAGTTTGAAGGAGGCGACCAAAAGTGGCGACAGCTGGAAGGGGAGTCAATACTTATGCGTTTTCAACCTCTTCTCATGCATTTCCATCCCCCTCCGAATCACCCTCTCCCTTATCCCTTCTTTCCCGCCCTCTCCCCCTGACTCGCTGCCCAACCCCCCTCTTCCCAACCCACATCCTTCTCTTCAACACCTCCCGTGATATGCCTCCTCCCCAAATCCCACTTAACTGCTCGCCGGCTGCCAACCATCTATCCTTCCCCTATCCCTCCTCCTCCCTGGATCCGGGAAATACTCCGGCAACAAGAAATTGAAAAAGGAGCCAACCAGAGACATAAGTTTAATATCATGGTTTTGGAGGACTCCTTCGCGATAATAAGCGGGGCGCTACCCACGCCAAGGGGGGGAGACGGGTTGGCTGGGGTCAGGATAAGGCTATCCGTGGTCCCACAATACCCAAGAAAAACGTCGGTGCCCCTTGGGTCACATTCACGGGCTCACTGCATGCTACTTGACTACTATGCCGCATTAGGAATGACAATCAGTTCGTTGTTTCACCAGGAGTTTATGTTGTTTCACCTCCATTCCATTCCGGAAGTGTTCATTTATGAATACATGCTTCCTTTTGGGTGAATTAATTGCAGTTTCACGATAAGCCGTAACTTGCAGCGTTCACCATGCTTCCCAACGATGCCGTTTCACACAGGTCTTTATCATGTACATACGTACACACACACGTACATATATGTATAAACATCGATTCTTTTGATGACGGCCGTGCCATCGCACCGTCGAAACTACTAATTTGAGTCTCCTTTCTTTGTGTTTCTGTGTGGACATCAATGTTTGTACAAACTCAAGTCATCGCCGAAGATCTTTCTGTTTCGAAGATGGACCAAACCATCAAATTAATATGTTATCTCCCCTTACAAAACACAAGCCAACATCCTATGACATGACCCACTTTATCTCTGTGTACTTCCTCCCCTCATCCCTGTCCAACAACCCTATCCCATTCCTGCCCTTTCCTCGTTTGCCTAACATTCCCCCCTCTATAACAGTCTTCAACATTCAACTCCCAAGTAATACGCCTTACATCCATTCTTCCTCTTTTCTTACGATTTCTCACAACATTCCCCCCGACTTGCCTAGCACTTCCCCATCTGTTTTTCTTTCTGTTAAAATTGATAGATTACCTAATTATATATATGTATATATTTATAAATTTATCCATTCACATGGAAATTGATGTAAGGAAAAGGGATGTGAACACACATACAAGACGAACACAGGAGAGATGGGGACGGCGCAATCAAGCAGACCTCTTTCCACTGGTGTGCCGTCTATTTCTCCTTTGGTGAGTGAAACAGCACCCTGACGCCATCTTTTGATCAAAGAATAGGAGCACTTGGTTGCACAAGTTCAAATACTGGTCAAGGAAATATTTTTGCGCTCGATCACCAGCGCGTTCGTTCTTTATATGTTTTCCCTTTTCCTTGTATCTATTTCCATGTGAATGAATGAATGAATATGTATATATGTATATAATTATCCATGTATATATGTGTAAATATATATACATATATGTAAAAAAATATAAAACGCGAAAGCCTTGCTTCTCTCGCTTCCGGGCACAAAACACGGCCGATTGGTTTAAGTCGCCAGGACTCATATTCTCTATACTGTACATCACAAAATCTTGGGCATAATAATTGAGGTGGTTTGCCTTTCTCAATAGTGACACATTCAAAAACATCCAATCTATTCCTATTCCTCCAATCTATTCCTATTTTCTGCCATATACTAATTAGTTTTTCCCAATTCACTCAATCAAATGCCTTTTCGAAATCTACGAAAGAGGCAAATACGTCCTATCTCTATTCCTACGTCCGAATATCTCTATTCCTCTCAATCGGTGATCTCATTACTGCAGTGGCATTACGTCTACCTTCGCTTTTGGCTCGCTTGTCGTGATTTAAAATAATTTTAAAGATCATTTTGAGCATTGATAGTAATCATTCAATTTTTATAATTCTCCGCGATTGAGGTCATCTTCATCCAAGTAGAGGAATGGGCTTGATAACTGACCTAAAATAAATTATCATCAAAATTATTTGTACAAAGTTGTAACAAAAGTGAAAAAGATGAAATTTCATGCTCCAACAACCTAAATTGAATTATTTAAAAGGGAGTAATGAAAGGAAATGAGTAAAATATAAGACCATCAAACACGTACTTTTTAATGTATTTAAAAATATTGAAATTGAATGCATTTCGTTTTATTTCGTAGATCGTTATTATTTTAAAGTGCAATTTTTTTCAAAGTGTAAAAATTATTTGCCTCAATGATTTTTACAGTATGTTGCATCGTGATGTAAATTTAGTGGATGACTCCGTTAAAAGGTACTGTTATAGCATGTAACACAGTTTCTTTAAGACTGTTTTTTCGTCTTTATTTTCATGGACACTGACTTTAAAGAGCTCTTAAGGTAGCATTTCGATGAAAATGATGGCCCAAATGGTCTCAATTAATCAGGGTGGTTTTGAATTAGACTTCTCAATGCTAACAGCCAACTATGGGAAACACGTTGAGATAAATTTTATTGCATTGAATGAGAAACTCACGCAACAAAAGCATCTATTACATAAATCTCCTTTCCAAATAAAATGTAATCACCACACATTTTTTGTTTTGGTTGCATTTTTTCTCAAATATGTTTTGTTTTTGGTTATGGTTCATGATGGGATTTGAAAACGAAATCTAAGTTGGAATTCTTAAGGTAGCAAAGTTTGTTTTCCTTTGCTGGTAATTATTAAGTAAATTGTTTATAAATACGCGTCCGGAATTCATTAGAATTTGCTTCTGGAGTGAATAAATATTTGGAGTAGCCATCGAAAGACTGAACTTACTAGTCATTGGTAATTCAAACTCACTGTTGGGAGAAAGGAGAAAGTTTGAGGGATTGAGGGATTTGCACTATGAAGTGCTAAATTTTCTCGTTGATAGGGTCCCAATTATTAGGAAATAGAGAAACTATTATAGCCTTAAGAATAAGAGAGTTTACTAATAATAAACGCCAGGACAGATGACACAGCAGGCGGGTGGAAATCGTCTAGAATGTAATTAGTTATGGATTAAGAAAAAGGAAAGGCACATTTGAAGAGTCGTACTATTTGTCAGAAGTAATTTCACCGAAAGACTAAAACTTCATAAATTTGGTGAAGAGCAACTTTTTGGTAAAAGATTAATGTAGTCATATGTGTATATTATCTATGAGCTAACATGTGATTAAAATTTTAAGGATTAATATTTTTGTAATTATATCATGTACCCTAACACCCCCGCCATACGCCCTAACGGAGACTTGCAGTGTATCGTTTCAATATTATTATTATTAGTTAATCTACCGGTTAAGATAGGTTTTTGGATGGACACAATTATCAAATAAACATTTTGTGACTGCCCCCCTAGCAAACTAATCTACATCAGGTCCCTCTTCATCTCTGTGTACTTCTTTCCTCCCTTCATCCCGTCCAACATCCCTATCTTGTTCCTGCCCTTACCTCGCTTGCCCAACATTCTCCCCTCTATTACCTTCTTCAACATTCCACTACCGCTCAATACGCCTTTCATCCATTTTTCCTGCCTCCATAGGATTTCTCTCAACAAACCCCTCTCCTCACCCACCATCTCCAGTACTTCCTCATTTGTTTTCCTTTGGGTCCATTTCACCTTCTCCATTCTTCTCCACACCCACATTTCAAAAGCCTCCAATCTACGTCTATCCTCCTGCTTCAGTGACCACGTTTCCGCACCGTACATAGCTACGCTCCATATCAGAATTTTACGAGTCTTGTCTTAACCTGTCTTAATCTTGTCTTAATCTTTCTTAATCTTAATCTTTCAATATAGTTGACTATATTCCAAGGGTACGATTTCCTTCAGTACATGATTCAAAATAAAGTTAAGACCCTCTCAGGCAAGTTCATTAGCCCAGCACTAAACGTTAGACATTAGAGCAGCATCTTATGGAATTTTTGTCGATGCAGTAACGTAACTTCATTGCTCAAATTATCTCCTAGACATTTTTCAGCACGCCCTTTGCAACTTCAACCGCGTGTTCCACGTCGTAGCACAGAATTGCCAAAAATACTAAGTGGGAATTGAAAGGTTAAAGAGGGATAAGAAACAGAAAATAATAGGTAATAATTTTTATGTTATTTTATTATCACAACGTACTGCTCAAGTTATATTTTAAACAGGAATGTTGATGAAACAAAACAATGAAAATATTAAATAGTATTACAAAACAAGCCCTGCAAGCTACAAGTTTTGCATTAATGCGTCAAAATCAAGGAACTGCTTTCCACATCCACCATTATTTGACAAAGGTGTTGCGCGGCGTGTCGCGTGGAATTATGGGCGGTCATCTACAACCACGCTTCATCCTCCTGCATTCAACCGTGAGTTGGTCTTCTAGGGGTTCCTGCAGATTGGGCCATGGCCCTTCCGAATGATTAAAATGCCATAGACGAGGGAAGGAAAGTGAAATGTGATAGGTACTAGTGATGATTTCGTCTCGTTTGACGACCAGATGCGAGGATGGAGGAGAATGGTTAGGATTAAGAGGTTTTGGAGGCGGCATTTTGCATCTGGGTCGCTAAGATGCGCATCAAGTCCATGGCCTGATTGAGGGTGTTGCGCGAAAGTATCGCGAGTTGTTCGTTAGCTGCGCCGACATCATTACCGGCCGCACTCGCCAGCTTGCTGTTCTGCTCGACCAGAGTCTCGACGGTTTTCTGAAAGGGAAACAAACACAGTAAGAGAGATGGAGTGAAAGATATCAACTGTTACGGTAACAGTACAGTAGGAGTGAATCGGAATCTCGGTCTACTTGGGTCGCTTTCCGCAAGGCTGGAAGGGAGCTAAGACGGACAATCCGGGGCTGGGCACTGAAAATAGTAGTAACTGTTGGGGGGAAGCGATTGACAGCTAAGATCGCTTTTGCAATTAGGGATAGGCGGGTAATTTGGCAGAGATATTCATTACCACGAATAAATTGCATTTTAGCATAGAACAACGTTCAAATCTTTTGAAAAACTTAGGATAATTTATGCTCACATTTGTTGTGTAACATTGCCCGTCTTAAATTGATGCAATGCAAGAAATGAAGATGCAATGACAATATATGAAGATTCCTAGCCAACATTCTGAAAACAACTTGAACTGGTACATCAAGATGAAAGTCATCCTTCGATGTTAATCTAAAATCAATTTTTGGGATCATTCTCATTATGCATATGAAATATTTATATTTTGATTATTTTGGAAAGTATTTATCGTACTGAAAGACAATACTTTTATGCATTATTCTAATCATTGAAAAAATATTTTACGTAAATAAACTTTTATTGTCGTGGATAATTGTTTTCATTCGCTACGCAAACTTTTATCAGTTTAAATCGATATTAATACGCTTCACCGATATTAATAAAGTTCTCATAATCCATTTTAATGCGTAGAGGATATAGTTCCCAATTTCTAATGCCAAAAAGATTTTCATTTCAACAAAAATCCATTTAACACTGTCATAATTTTCGTGTAATAGGCTTATTTAAATATAAAATAATAATGCATTGTTATTTTTGCATTTAAATCACTTTATTCAGAAGGCTTAAATTGGAATGTTAACCTCAATTACCCTGCCCTATGACTATCAATGTGTTAATCCATAATTTTAGTTCATAATAATCCTGTGAATATTTATAAAATATAATTTTAAATCTAGAAGTATGTGTGGTAAACGTGAAATTGCTAACTACTAGGAAAAATAGAAAGGGCATTTGGAAATTTCTTGCAAAGAAACCAATTACAAATTCAAGTTAATTCATTTTTTATTTCAACAAGTTTTAGATAACCTAATTGGACAGAAAGAATAAAAATCATCTAATAAGCGTTTTAGCTGATGTAAGTATGGGTGATTAGTTTGAAATTGTTCAGTTTTGCAGATTTTTTCTGTATTCACTTTTATAATATGTGGAAAATAATACAATCTGTTTGATGGCCTTTGAGTTGAGATGATATTCAAATTGCAGCGCAATTCCAGTGGGAAATGGGGACGTGGAAGCCTCATTAAAAGTGTTTTGTGAAAGAAAGCATTAGGTCATCAAAAACCTCTCGTCATGTGAATCAATACTATCCAAGTCACTTAAAATTACATGGCAGCATTAATTTAATATTGGAAGCTGAGCATTACTTTAACAATCATTATGAGAGTCAAAATCAATAGACCAATAGAGATCATAATTATATATGAGTAAAACTGTAGACTATTTGATTAAATTCTCATAAATATTAAATTAATAATATTCAAGTAAATATGAGATTTTAGAGATACGAGCATATTGAAGACATACCGACAATTGATGAAAATAGTATCCTTCATTATAGAGAAATACTACAGAGCTCAAATGAAAAAGCAATTCACCCAAGATAATGGAAGTGTTTTCGTTCATATTCCCATCAAGTATGAACTTTGTGAATATAAAATTGCTTGTTACAATGCGACTTGAAATTGTTGATTACAGTGTTCAAAAATTAATCAGAGAAAATAATTATTTCTCCTACTCAAAGACTGGCGATTCTCCAAATTCGCCACACTGCATGGCGTTTTTTTCAAATTTTGCGAGGGGTAAGAGGAAGATTTACCATGAAGGACTCGTTGAGGTTGTTCACGGTTGATGGCAAGTCTCGGGCTAGCTCCTGGACGCGCTCCAGGGAGGCGTTGACTTGTTGGTTGACCTGTTCCAGAGCATGGGCCGTGGCATCGGACATCTCAGACCTCCTGGTCCTCAGCTGCCTGGAGGCCTCCTGCGTGAAGGCTCTGGCCCTCTCCTGGAGATCCTGTGCCCTTGTCTCAACCACCGCCCTCATGTCGTCCGCGGTGACGGCACCCTCCTCTCCGCGGATGGCCTTGCTCACCTCGGCACCCACCGTCTGCAGTTGGGTCCTCACGGTATTCAGGAAATCTTCCAAAATGGCCGTCGCATCGACGTCCCTAGGGACTCGTTCAAGAGGACTTGAGGAAGCCTGTGGTTTATTCGGAATAATTAACATTCAATGAAGGAAATTTGTGATTAACTTTTTATTTATCTTAATCAAGCATCCTGTGTCTTAATATTTGTTTCATGGCGCATGGAGTCATGCTATTCTCTATACAGAGAATCTTCTTCTGACTAGAAGATATCATTGTTTCGAAACCGATCGTAAATAAAGTGTTGTTCTGCGAAGCAGTAGTGTTTTTTTATTCATGTGCCAACATATATCAACTCGTATCATTGAACTGGGAAATAAACTTCATTTCGAAAATAAAATTAAATTGATAATCTACCGTTTTTAAGTAGGTTTTTGGATGTCACAGATCAAACAGTACTTCATTTTTGAGTTTCCCTGGCCACGAAAATCCTGACACCCCATACCACAATAAACTGCTCTTAAATTTTGCATATATTTACAATTTGCACATTCCTCAATTCCCAGAAGATCCTTCTCAACAACATTACTCAAATGTCCTTGATGAAGCAAATGGTCTCCTTAGTCGATCATCTTCCCTAATAAATAAATAATTAGTTTCATCCATTGCAGATTTGAGTGCATTTTGCATGTTTCTATTACAGTTGTTTGTTCGCAGAATAATATCCGTCCCGTGACCTCTTCTTTTTCAGGAGCAGTCATTCATGCAGCATGTAGCGAAATCGAGAGAATAAACTATCGATAAGGGAGTGGTAGCCCGTAGCCCTGTACACAATATCGGAAAACGATAACCTTCGCCCTTGGGCCGTTTTCTTGTCCAATATACGACCGACAGTATATTTCCGCGCAATTAGTGTCGCGTCGTTATCGGAATCAAGTGACGCTGGTGTGTGTCTCGGAGAAGAGGAGGCTGGCGGACTACTTTCGGCCACGGATGACCCACCGGCGACGGGTCCAAATATCGGCACGTGGTGATGATACACGTTCGTGATCGAAGGGGAAGAGACCATTGTCCCACTTCCCTTTCTTCCCTTCTTCGTTAAATCGGCAGCGTTGATGAGCAGGGGGGTGGGGGGAAGAAATTTTGAAAATTCCGCGAAAAAATCTTATCTTATCTGGATATTACTTATTTATTGATTTGTCTTGGTCCGAAAACAACACCTTTTGGCATTCACATCGGACAACAATGAAATCACAACAGTAACAACAATACAAGTAGCCAAGCCCTGTGTGGAAAAAATCATACCCAGGAGAATCGGGACATCGAACCCGCGACACTTGCATTGGCAGACGATGACGTTACCCCGCCGCCTCCGGCGCCGGCCAAACACTGGATTATTATTTCTACAAATTACTATTTCTGCAAATATTTCTTTTCCCTTCCATTTCTATTCCCTTCCGTTTACGAATCCATAAGAATTGAAAATCTCCAAGTGGTAAATCAAAATTATATGGAAAAGAAATTTGTAAAATTGAGATGCTGGTAGAATTAAGACGAGTGATCATGACATAGCACAATTGTGCATGGCCTGAGCACGGGCAAGTACAATAGTGAATGAACTACAAAGGAGAAGTGTCAGTGGAAAATAAATTGGGCAATGTTTGCTAAGTTTGTTTATAATTCACATGGCAAATGTTGATGATGTTAAAAAGTACATCATATACACTCCGCAAGTTTCCATAGAGCATTGAGCAGAGTGAAATATAATCATCACCTGATTTGCTATTGCCCCAAAAAATTACGACTTGATGGTGGAATCCTTATTCTTGGAGACCTCGAGCCATTGATGGCATATAATTGGTCGAATAATTCTTTCCATACAAACTGGATCCTCTCTTTTCTGTAGAAATGAACAAATGGCTAATTTTTCAAAAGGCGTTCTCTTGCTGATTTGATGGAATGAAAAAGATAAACTATAAAAATAAGTACGGAATGCTGGTGCGTGGAGAATTACTGAACTCTTTTCTAGTCTGAATTATCTAGTTTATAAGGGCATAGATATTTCAAATAAAAAGAACGAGTTATGCAGTTGGATTATTCAAACTAATCGGTAATAGCTAAAAGGGTATAATCCGTGAGGCCACTTATTTATTTGCTTTTTTATCCCTACATTATGGAGCAGCATCATAAAGGTTTTCGGCGATACTCGAACGCAATAACTTTTATTTGGCACACTCAATCGACCATAAATAATTTATTTATAGAATCATGGTAAATTTAAATTTATTAAAAACCTTATTTACCATTTTAAATTCATTTGCAATTATTAAGAGAAGCTATATCAAAGAAATATAATCCTCTTCATTCACAAATAATGGAAAAGAGAAATAATAATGACTCAGAACCAAACACTAATCTGTCATCGAAATCACGAAATGTTTCGAGTTCAGGCAGTGGAGTCTGCAAGTATTTTTATAACCACGAAATTTCTAATAATTATCAAATTACTCGCCCTACCGTACGTTAATTAAAATCATGTTTTCCACTCTCTCTAGGAACAATTTAAGGTCAAAAACTCTGGAATAAAACTCACATCATTTTCATTTCGTTCTAATCGACTGTCTTCTTCGCTCGAGTGGTATCTTCGTTCAGTACACCCCGAATAAGGCTTTCAATCGGGAGTAACGATTTCGTCCTGTTTAAGTTCGAGTTCACGAGCAATAGGTTACCAACTTATTCGTCATTCATCCTTCAAAATAAATAAATAATCAATAGCCAATCTTTTGCCTTCTCTTTGGATATTTATGATACTGTACGATGGCACTGTCAGCCGAGGACCATTCCTATACGGCCGAATCAATTTTTTTAAGACGTCACTCAAGGAGTAAATATTTTTTAAATTAGCACTCACCAAAGATAATTGTGAGGGAAATAAAACTGACAAACTTTGGCATGCTGAAAAATTAATCAATTATTGAAATTCTACATTTATTTGAAAACCACAATGGGGTTTGGAGGCATTCGAGAGAATTTCCTGATTCATGTGTTTGCCTACTATATGTCGGGGCATTGCAATAAAATGAAAAAAAGCATTTTCCGAAATTGTTTCTCTTATGATATTACTGAATGAATAAGCATTTAAGTAAGGGACTATAAGGTGAGATATTGGTTATGAGGTTTCCAGAACTAGACTGGCAGTACACCTATTGTTCAAGGCGGCTTGTACTTCCGATATCTCTATTGAAGGGACGAGGTTGCCGCATTGGCGGAGCGAGTGACACGAGAGAACTCACCTGAGAGAACACGGCCAGGGCGACCAAGAAGACGAAGGCGGCAGCGGCCATTTCGTGGGCAATCGGGTGAATTGGAGAGCGAGGAAGAGACCCGTTTGAAGAAGCGACAAAAAGTGGCGACAGCTAGAGGGGGAGCCAATATTTATGCATTTTCAACCTCTTCTCACGACCATTTCCGAAATCCTTCGAATCATCCTGTCCCTCATCCCTTCTTCCCCTCCCTCTCCCCCTGCCTAGCTGCCCGCATCCCCCCCTTCCCGCCCCACATCCCTCTCTTACTCATCTCCCATGATATGCCTCCTCCCTAAACCCCACTTAAAAGCTCTCCGGCGCCCAACCACCATTCCTACCCTTTCCACCGACTGCCCACACTTCTCCCCCAGTCACATTATCACTCCTTCTCCCTGAATGAAGGAAATACTCCGTCAACATGAAGTTACAAAAGGAGCTACCCGGAAGACCCGCAGTTTACGATCTTGGATTTTAAGGACTCCTTCGCGATAATAAGCGGGCCGCCGTCCACAAAGGACGTCACCCACGCCGAAGGGGGGAAGGGGAAATTGGCTGGGGTCATCGTGACGACGAGGGGTCATGATCGGCCTATCCGTGACCTCACAGTAGCCAAGACGAACGTCGGTGCTCCTTCGACCGCATTAACTGGCCGATTGCATGATACTTGGTATTAGGAATAACAATCAGGAGTTTATGATCTTTCATCTCCACCCCATTCCGGAAGTGCCCGTTCATGAGTTGAAGTCTCCTCTACGAGGAATCAAACGAATAACGACCTTCAAGATTAGCAATAATTTGCAGCATTTATTATGCTTCCCGTTTGACACCGTCTTCTCATGTGCAGTGGCGGTGATAGTGGTTGGTCTACGGGCCTAATTAAACCTGTAATCATGTATATATGTATATACAAATATATACGTAACCTAAAAATAAATGTGTATGTGTGCATGCAAAACTTACCGAGCATTCAATTTCGCCTCGAAGTAGGGCATGACGTTTGCCCGACTGATGAAAAATTCTAAGCACTTACTACGCAATCTTAAGGAAACAGTCATCTTGCTGTCGATCTTTGCGGAAGAGGTTTAAGGTGATATATTCTGTGTGAACCGTAATTATTGGGAATTAATTAGAGAAAATGTAAATTGAGGAATTGAATAAGTTTTCGCGAAAATCGGCTATTATGCGTATATGTTGCCAGGCGAAGAGTGTAAACGTGATGGAAAAGCTAAAGGAATTACGTCTGGAACCTCTTGATTCTCGAAGAGAGCAGCCAGGATTTTAGTGAGAAAGAACTTTAGAAAGAAAGACCTTTAAAAAGAAAGAAAACACCTGAGCCTCTACATCTACATCAAAACTCTGCGAGCTACCAAAAAGGTCTGTGGCAGGGGCTTCAGCATCAGGAGGAAAGGGTAAGTTATGAGAGAATTGGAATTTTTCAAATGAGTGTTGATTTTCCCTTGCAAGGGTTTCGTGGGATGACGACTGCGGAAGCCTTGCCTTCCCCGCTGCCGGGCACGACACGCGGCCCCTTGGGCCGAGTCCCGCAGTTGCAAGGACTAAATTTCTCAACTGTCCATCATAAAAATCTTTGGAATAATATTTGAGGTGGTTTCCCGTTGCCTTATATATTTAACCACGCGCAATCCATACCTTTTGTGTTAATACTTATTGTGTAGAACTGACTCCTGAGAGATTTCGGCTACAAGCATTCTGGTCTCCTATCGTTCTTGGAGAAAAAGACATTTTAAACCTGGATTCTTTTTGACACTGGAACTTATTATACAACCAATTTATATTGGTCGAGTCAACCAAAGCGTTAAAATAAGAAAAATAGACACGGTAACAGAAACTCGATCACTTCTTCTTCCCTCGCATGATACGTATTCATCACAAAATCGAACCCCGAGAGCCCAAATTATTGTACTAATTTCTCATTGTCAAAATATTATCAAAGTACTGGAATTTAATGAATTAATCAAGCATCATTTATTCCATGATTATACCGAACGCTTGTGTATTAGACCACACACCTAAACGATCCGCAGTGAGCCTATCAGGTTCTTTTTACTGAGAAAATAATATTTTCATCCCATTTAAAAAAAGAAGCACACATTGGAAACCTCGATTAGCTCGGCTCCCTTATACCCGAATCATTTGTAGTAAGAGCAAATAATAACATAAATTAAATGTACAATATTAATACAAAAAAATTGTAAGTGTTATTTCATTTATTTATTTTTACGTTTCTCTGTATTAAAAGAAATATATAAATTTGAATGTTAATAAAATATTTTTTCACGTTAGGGTCCTCTGACAGATTTATCGGCTATTGGAATCAAATTTTACAGAATAGTGGCAGCATATGACCTGTATTTCAATGAATGTTACTTAATAATTAAGAGCAATGACAAAATAAACTAGAAAATATAAACTGACTTGAACAATATCATGAGAGATATATCAAGCGGAAAATATTGAGAAACCATCAAATGAAATGTCCATAAATGAATGGAAGTATAGCAATTAAAGGCATGCTAACATTATTTATTTTAATTAAAATATGCAGTTCCTTTTCAAATTTGATCATCTGAAAATAGAATACCTTTTTATCACAGAGACCCAAAGGAAGTATGCAAAGTGAAACGTGATTTCGTAATCAACAATTTACTGACTTTTTCAGACAAATTTGGGATCAGGTGTTTCATCATTTAACCAAATATTCACTGACATAATTACCACAATAAACTAGAATGAAGGGTAAGGGGTAAAGCATGAAGTATTCCTCTTAGACAATGTTTAAGTCTATGCCACCGTAATCATGAAAAGTAATCATCAATTTACAACTTTTTATTACTTCCAAACATGAGTACTCACTGTCTATTTTTTATTAGAAAGATTACTGATTAGTTATTTTTCATCAAAAACATCATATTAAACTACGAAAACTTCATGTCAAACAACGATTATGTTTACTGTTTTTAAGAAAAATGTCATCACAATTTTCTGCGCATTTATTGACGGGCTAAAATCCAAATTAATAGGCTTTCATGGGGAAGGCACAAAGAAATATTGGATGTAAATAAGGTAACGGGATACGTTTTTGTTTGAAATGGAGTTCATAGGGTGATGATTTGTATTTTACACAGGTATGCTAGTATTTCTATCACAGACCAGTTCCATTAATGAGCGTTCCACCTGGATTCTATAGATCGTAGTTTCGAAGCGGAATCCACCAACCAAAGGCTTGAGACAAGACTATGGCCCTTAGAGAATGGTTTCGAAGTGGAGGAGGAAAGGGGTAAAGTGGGGTTAGGTTTATGGCATGACCAGGAGAAGGGCACGGGAGATTGCGATGGGAGATTCGTATTTTTATTTTTTTCTTACTTTAAGTGGTTGTGACACGATTGACTGCACTCCTAACTTCGTTATGGAACTCCTGGAGGAGACTCAAAGTATGTTCCATGGCGTTCTTCGAGATGCTGCTGAGTTCATTGTGGACAGCTCCAGCGTCCTCTCCGGCGGCATTGGCGATCTTGCCGGTCTCCTGCATCAATATCTCGATGCCAGCCTACACGAAGAAAAGTTGAGAGTGGTTGAGGGACAAGCGACACAAACATTATATCCATGGAATTAACTCCCGTTTCCAATGTCTAACTGTTACCCTGTTATCCTGTTTTCACTGCTTTGATCTTAACATTTTCAGCTAAATTGTTAAATTTTTACGAGTCGCTGAATGACGGCTAAACAAAATGTATCGTTGGATTAAAATTTTAATTAAATTGATCATCAAATAAAAAGTGAGGACTAGCAAGGATAGAATATAAGATGAAACATACCAGATTGATTCGCGCTTAAATCATCCGTGTTCCTAATGTTAACTTCGCCGAATTTGAATATGAGAACGTCGTCAAACAATATTGAATGGTTTATGTGCCGAAACTTTCAGTTTGTGTAAGCATTTTTTATAAGTACACGAGAATGGACAAGGAAATCTCCATTACCCAATTTTCTTTCACCAATTTTTGCAAATGATAATTTAAGTTCTTTGTATTGCTTTTAGAATTATAACTGACAAACTCCTATTTTTAACCTGGATAACGGAGCGATGGATACGATGGGTGCCTGTTCCATTTGGACAAATACACGATCCAAAACTTTATTATCTGTTGTAAAAAATAGCGCGAAATTTGAAAACTTCGATGTTAATTTTTTAAACAAAAACAGATACTCCTTAATTTTAGCGCCAAGTACAAATCGGGACTTAACGAGTAGGCGATGCTGCAGAGGAATATCAACTATTAAAAGGGATAAGGAAAATCACCGATTAAAAATCCCTAGTACGAATATGGATAGAATTATTTAGTTTGAAACACAACGAGCATACGAGAAGAGATGAACCAATAAGAACAACCTTAGAGAAAATAGCCATACTGTTAAAATTGAATATTTGACGATTAGAACGATAAGGCAGACATGGGACAAAAGCAAAATAAGAAGGTGTTTCTTCCTTCATTTCAATCAAGTGATCATTGTTATCTATGATAGACAAGATGTCACAAGCGACCAAGTGTCGGCCAGTGTGGCCGACTTTTTCCTTCATCTCGCATTCTTCCTACCTTGAAGTTATCGTTGAACTTCTGCTGCATTTCCGAGGCCTGGGTCTTGAGTTCTGGTGCGGTCTCCTTCATTTTCTTGATGGACTCGTTGATCTGGGTGGTAGCCTCCTGGAGTGCGGCGTTGGCCCTCTCCGACATCTCTGATCCGTGGGTTTCCATCTGCCTCTTGACCTCGTCCAAGACGTTCTTGGCGCGCTCCTCGAACTCCTTGGTCTTGTTCTCCATCACAGCCTTCATCTCCTCTAAGGAAGGGGTGTTCATCCACTTGGAGATGTCATCACCGACCTGGGCGAGCTGGGTCCTGGCGGTCTCTATCATGGTCGACAGGTTTGTCTCAGGTTCGGCAGACCGACGGATGTGCGACGCCTGCAGGACGAAAGGAGAGTTCTCATGGAATCTCTGCGTTAACTCTCCAAGAGCTAACAATTGAGGTCAACTCACAACTTATTGAGCGCTTCTCTTCGCTAATCCAGCTAAAACTTTTTCTCTCGCCATTGAGGAACATCATCAAATTTGATGAAATGTGCAGCACTGAAGCACTAACCAAAATTTACGTGGTGGTCTGAAAAGTTTCCGATCGAGAAAATTTCAGAAAAAATCTTGCATCTTTGTTACTCTATGGTATGAGGGACGCAAAGACACGGATGCACTTCTCTCCATACCGGTGATGGTATCATCCATTAACAAACTGAGAAAGAGATTATTTACTTTCAAAAATGAATTAGATGGCTTGGATTTGGAAAAGGTTTTCTCCGTGGTAACGAGGCGAAATTCCTCAACCGTATA